>JAAGNO010003527.1:10514-32651 GCA_033439905.1 Ceryle rudis | reverse complement strand
AGGGGGTGGAGGGAGAAGGGGAGGGAAGAAAGGAGAGGGGAGAAGAGGGGAGGCGAGGCGAAGAGAAGAGAAGAGAAGAGAAGAGAAGAGAAGAGAAGAGAAGAGAAGAGAAGAGAAGAGAAGAGACAAGACCACCAGGTATAATGTGTCCTTTTGGCCATGGGTTGACTCCTGGATGCAGATCAATTAAAACCAGACCTCACGTAATGATCTTTCTTTTTCTTTTTTCTTTTTTTTTTCCTGTGGAAGAAGGGAAGGGAAAGCAGCACCAGACAAGCTTATGGCTGTTCTCACTCCTGTGGCTTCCTGAAGCTTTTACTCTGCATCATTTACCCTGCATAAATCAATTGCCAGAATATTAGTGCTTTGCTTCCTTGTTTACTCTGAAAGATTACGTCCCATTAGCAGATTTGTCTTGTAATTGTACTGAAGTGTAAAATGCCAGTGTCCTGACAACGTGAATGGATAGGATTAACTGCTGCAGACATTTCTGTCCTCTTCTGAAACATTTTGATTGAGCATAACTAATCCAACTGAACCGATAGGATGATAGATGCTTCCAGCCACAGTGGTTTGCAAAGTGAAGCAAGGCTAGGCTTAAATATCATACCAAGATAAAGAGGTAACAACAGAAATTGGCTTCTGTTTTCACACTGGTTTTGTTGGTTTTTTTTTTCCTCCAGATGACTACACCTCAGTGGCAAAACAGAAACCTCGCTTAGTGCCCAACTTCAAGAGCGTGTACTTGTGTCAATTCATCTTTGAAGCACCCTGGATGCACACGTGTAACTTTGGTCACCTGCCTGAGTGCAGTTTTGTGGTCAGGGTCTGATCACCCTCGGCAGCCCCAGAGTGCGGGCTCCAACTGACCTTAGCACAAGTGTCCTCCTATCAGAGATTTTTTATCACTGTGGCTCTTCCAGGCATGTTCTCTTTTCAGGGTCAGAGGACACCATGGAACGGGCAGGAAAAAGCTTCAGAAGAAGCAGGACATGGCTTTTGAAGGGTGCATTCATCCAGCAGCAGAAGGGTTTTCCTTCCCAGATTGGGTTCTTGAGTCTGCAAAGTGTATACATGGAGGTGCAATGCTCAGGGGCAAACTCCAAAGGGCTATAAAAGGGGGTACAGTAAGTTAAGCACTGACTGTGGTCATTTAACAACAACAACAAAGCGAGGTCAGGCGATCTGCGTGCACAGTCCCATCATTTGAAGGACACAGAGTGAACCCATGAGAGGAATCGCCATTATCAGGTTCGTCTGATAGCTGCATGACAAACTCGGGGTTCCCGTTCTCCTCCTGTCCAGCCTTGCTATTGACTTACTGTTTTTATAATGTCATTGCCACATCTGCTCTGAAGGCTCAGGGCCAAAGAAGTGATTGAGAGCTGAAGTGGAGGGTTTATTATTCATGGTATCATGAAAAAGGAGATACTTGTCTAGAAGGTAGCAAAGGTGTAGGGTAAGAAGGTGAGAAATGTCCTGGCTTTGCAGTTGGCCTGAGTTATTTTGATGTTTGGGTTTTTTTTTTTCCCTGCTGTTACTTTTAACCCTTTTCTAGAAACAAAGATGAAAGGTCTTAAGAACAAATTTGTCATAAGGACAAATAGATGCTTTGCAATTCTTCAGAGCACAGCCTTCAAGCTTCAGTTCACAGAGCTTCAAGCTTCGGTTCACAGAGGCGCATTGTTCTAGTTTACCAGAAATATGTGAGTTTCTTGTCCCTGACCAAAACTAAGTTAGAAATGTTGTAAAAAAACAGTATTATTGTGGTTAGTTCCTCTAACCGATCCTGGAATTACAGAAGCATGAAGCAATGAATAAAAGGAAAAAAATCAAAAGCTATGTGTTGCCACGTGCCTTTGTTTTTGATTACTATGAAGTGAACATCATTTACTGTCTCCTTCACGTGTGCAAACAACACCCACAGCTTGACTTGGCTTCTGGGGCTTCTGCAAACTCTGGCACATCCCACGCCCTCGCATCAGAAATCGAGGGGCAAAATGAAATTATACTTAAAGAGATGAAAGAATTTGCTCAGGTTGGATTTCTGAGCGCGGCATCGCAGCCCTCTGCTCGCTAGACTGGAAGGAAGGTCAGCAAGTGTATCACGGGGGAGTCATATTCTGCTTTATTATATAACTGCTATCTCCGGAATTAAAGCTTAATCCCAAACTGTAGCTTGGAGTACAAATCAGAAAGGACTTGCTTACATTATCAGTAACACAACCACGCTGTTTTCAAATGGTACAGTAACACAGGCATAAGCAATAAGGATGGTTTTTAATCTGAGCCACCATGTAAGGGAAATGAAGCTGCTGGTTCTCCTCTGCTACAAGCCTACAGCAGCTGTCCAGAAAATAAAGGTTCTTGCCAGAGCTCTGATGAAACACGCAGAGTTTTGTGTGGCATCGGATGCCAAACATGCTGCTGATAGAAGTAATAAATCCACATCCAAAACCTAAAAATAATATTGGGATTGTTTTAAATTAAGGTTAGGGAATATGGATTTAATTAGACGCTGTGTGGATTCTGAATAGCAATTATTACATATTTGTTCAGGTTTAAGTACTTTTATAGGATTTTTTTTTTTTTTTTTAATCCTGTTAGAATATTTTTCCTATGGGATGGGGATCATCTCTGTGAGAGGAAGAATGGTCTTGTGGTTAAGGCTGGCCTGAGACTTCAAACTGAGGTTCGATTGCTGGCTCTGCCACAGACACCCTGTGTGAGCTTGGGCAAGTCATTTAACACCAGCTTTTCTTAAAATAAAAGTCCAAGACCCATTTAAGCATCTAAAAGACACGGCTGCTGAGAACTGCTGAGTGCTCAGCATTAAAAAGAAGAAGAAAAAAAAGAAAAGAAGGAGAAGAAGAAGAAAGCTGGCTGCCTATCTAAGAGTTCTCCTCTTTTGGTCCCTTCAGTGCATGCTGAGTGCACTGCAAATCTGTCCCTTCATGTCTCTGTTCTTCATCTTAGGAGCAGAAATTGTCACACTGCTCTAGCACACAGGGATTCTGGGAGGGAACTGCTTCTCGCCAAACTGGTTCGCCTACCACTGCAAGCAACCCATGAAGAGGAGGTGCTGGGGGGGACAGTCTTTCTGCTGTGAATGCACAGTCTGGGTTTGAGCCCAGTGGACTGGTGGCATGCGTTTTGGGAGTCATGGGAGTTTGCTTATTGCTCCCTCCAGCAGCCCGATTTGCAAACCGATCGTTCAAAATGCTGACTCATTCTGCTCCTGGTTTCATAGAATCATGGAATGGTAGGCGTTGGAAGGGACCTCTGGAGATCATCGAGTCCAACCCCCCTGCCAGAGCAGGATCACCCAGGGCAGGCCACACAGGAGCAGATCCAGGTGGGTCTTGAAAGTCTCCAGAGAAGGAGACTCCACAACCTCTCTGGGCAACCTGGGCCAGGCTCTGTCCCTCTCACAGTGAAGAAGTTTTTCCTCATGTTGAGGTGGAACTTCTGTGTTTCCCCTTGCTACCATTGCATCTCGTCCT
Source organism: Ceryle rudis (assembly GCA_033439905.1). Lineage (NCBI taxonomy): Eukaryota > Metazoa > Chordata > Aves > Coraciiformes > Cerylidae > Ceryle > Ceryle rudis. The sequence goes on along the minus strand of JAAGNO010003527.1, from coordinate 29,148 downwards.
ATCACAGGGCACCACTGAAAAAAGACTGGCCCCTTCTCCTTGACACCCATCCTGCAGAGATTTGTAAACATTCATAAGATCCCCTCTCAGGCTTCTCTTTTCCAGGCTAAACAGCCCCAGGGCTCTCAGCCTTTCCTCATAAGAGAGATGTTCCAGTCCCTTTTGGTTGGAACCAAAGGACAACTGGGGGTGATGTCAGGAGCTCAGAAGGAGCCCCACAAGCCTTCAGAACCTGCGTGGGAGTGGGCAAGGTTTACACTTGCAGTTTACAGCTGCATTTTGTGTGGTATTTCCCAGCTTCTGGCTATCAAACCAACAGATGCTGGTCAGAGCCTTGTCCTGAGTGCTTCCCCAGTTCCATACAGGACCAGTGAGCCAAAACTTTCAGTCGTGACATCAACAATTCCTCAGTAAACGTTTGCAGCTCAGCAACAATTGGTTGAAGTGTGATAGAGGGCACTCAGAGAAGCTGATGACTCTCAGACATACAAATATTTGTTTAGTTATTTAGGACTAGAGAAAACACAAAAGCTTGCTCTACAAAACTTTCTAGACCGGGTTACCGAAAATGGCTGATTAAAAATGTTTTTACTGTGAGAATCTCTTTCCAACCCCTAAAAAACAGTGAATGGATTTGTACTCACATGAGGGAATTTAACCTCATCTCTCTGTTTTCATTGATTAAAAAAAACCCAACTGTGTTTTGACAACACTTCCTGCAGCTCTAAGTACACAAAGTACACATGGAGCATGAAAGAAATGTGGGATATAATACACGTCATACAGTAAATAAAGAGGTGAGGGAGGTACAGCGACAGGACTATACAACTACAATTTATACAACTGCAGTGAGAATTCCAGGGAAGTATTGGTGACAGAGGTTCTGGTGACAAGTATCTAACGACAAGATTATTATTAAATTATATCAGGGTAGCGGGGATTAAAATTACAGAGCAGATCAATAACACAGAACAATAGGGTGGGCAATACATTCATTCAGCCTGAAGAGACTGATGCAAAAGAAGCAGCTCTTTTTGAGGATGCAGACAGCACATAGGGAGGCTCTTCCTAGAGTTACAGAAAAAAGTGTTGAATACAGCAAGATTATAGCTTGGTAAAGTCAGAGATCACGGGTATAGATTCTTAAGGTCAAAACACAATTCTGGCTGGAAAAAGCCCTTTGCTCAAAGCAGAGTGAACTTCAAAGCCAGACCATGTTGTTCAGAGCCTCATCTAACTGAGCTTTGAATATCTTTATGGGTGGAGATTTCACATCCTCTCTGGGCACCTGTTCACTGTCACGATGAAATTTTTTCCTTTGTATCTAACTAGAATTTCCCATGCTGCAATCCATCTCTGCTGCTGCTTGTCCTTCACCGTGCACCTCTACGTAGGGTCTGCAACCCCTTCCTTGAGTAGTTGAAGCTGGCAATTAAAGCTGCTTTCAGCAATTAAAACACAAAGCTCTTCCTGAGCAGCCTTTCAGGTTTTGTTCTTCTCTGCTATCAAGTCACCTATTGCGATCGCCCTGTGCTGCTCACCTGCTTCTCTTCACTAGCTGTGGATGAGCAGCTCTGCATTTATTAATAATTTAAAATAAAATAATATTACCAGTGGCTCTGGTAAGCACCTGATCCATTAACTGCTGGGGGCTGGAGAGCGTGCAGAGAAAGGATTAGAGTGAATATATCAACCTGTCCCACACTGGCGCTGGGACAAGGCACTGGGCTGGGTGAGCCTTTGCTCTGACCTCACAGGAAGAGTTTAGGGGTAGAAACACAACCTGTCTCTTTCTTGATTTGCAAAGATGCTCCAACAACATATTTGAGCCAGGTGAGAGAAAACCAACTTCTCCTTTCTGTGTGTGGGCTTGTCCTTCTGCTAGTCACAGGGGCTGGCACCACAATTTTCCCCATACCAGTCCTGGTGGCACTGGGACAGTTAGAGAGGGAAAGTTTTCCAGTGCCTGTTGGCAGTGGAAAGTTTTTGGTTTGGTTTTGTTGTGTTGTTTGGGGTTTTTTTTCAGTAAGCAGCACGTGCCCTGGAATGAGAAGAATGTCCCCGTGTGGATTTCCACCCGTTGCTGCTGGCCACTACAGCTGTGTTTCACACTGGAGCCTGGCCAGAATGGAACAGATTTGCAATATATTTCCTGAGTTGCTTACAGCCCTTGGGTGAGTTTCCCTCCAACAGCTGTGTAAGAATCAAAAGATAAAACCAGAGACCTGGTCCTCGTGCCCATCCAGAGCAGAGGCTGGGAGCAATATATGCATTGGCACATCCTCTGTATGGGTCATGGATTTTCACTGCTTGGAGCCAGCAACACCTTCAAGTGGGAATTCCTCACCATTCTGGAAGGGGTTACAATTGACACTGTCAGATTTAAGTTGTTTGAATGGATGTTCCTCCAGAAAGCAGAGAGAAAGCACAGTATAAAAAGCTCATCTAATGCTCACTGCTTCTATCCTTTGTAGCCACTCTGATCTAGGATTTTTATTTTTCTTAATGAAAGTTAAACTTAGATTGGTAAGAACAATTCCACAGATGTTGGAGATTTAATTCAGCATACCGAGAACGATGTAAAACCTAGGGAATATTTGAAAAATTGCCTTCAGCTCTGCTATCAATGTCTCGGAAGTGTAAGGCAAGTTTGTTACGGTTACGCACAATTTCATTATTTGTAAACTTCATGACTGATAAAATTAATTTCTTTAATGTGACAAACATTCTGGGGTCCTCAGCTTAAGAAATATCACGTTTTTTTCCAACACTTTAGCTGAAGGAATAGAAAGAAAACAGGAATATCCCCAGGGCACTCAGCATCCTGCAAGTCTGGAGCTTTAACTGGGATCTTAAAGGGCAGAGGTGGTATTTTATGTACTGCTCAGTGACAAATGCATGGTTGGCACCAAACTAAATCATCTGCCCTCCAAGCAATCGTACAAGGGCAGCGTTAGATCAGAGAGATTTAAAAATAAAGAAAACTGTGTGAAAGTTTAGTATTGTCAAGGTAGTCCATCGGCCTGGACAATAGAAGAGCCTGGTCTTCCAGACACAAAGATTAAAGAAGGCTCTTGGGTTAGGAGATACGCTGCCCAATGATGTCCTCTCCAGAACAACCCCTAAAGCCTGTTACTGCTAGAGAAAGAGTTCAGGAAAAAAAAACAAACCTATGGATGTCTGCCTGGCTATGTCCAAAATGCTGTTTGAATTCTTTCATCTATAGTGATTTGAATGAATACAAATGCATGTGAAATATCTAACGTCAGTAAAATAAATCTGAAGTAGTCATCAAGCTCATAGCTGCTAAAATAACGACTCGCTGCTTCTGAGTTAATATTGCTTTTCATCTCTGGCTCTTGGGCTCCATTAGGCTGAAAAGAAATGGCACATGAGAGGAGCTGTAACAGCAATATCATCGCTGGGCATTCCTTCAATGCTCACTGACAGAATATTGCAAAGTATTTTATCAACAGGAATTAATTAGTCATATGATGTGAGGTCAGTGTTCTAAGTGCTTTTAATAAAGGTGCAGACAACTTCAGCAATACTGGATGAAACACTTCACCGTGATGGATACAGGCAGGAACTCCTTTCCCAAGTTCCTGTTCTTGCTTTGCCATGTCTTTCCTCTCCAGCAGCACCAGCACTGGTAAATGCTCAGCGAGGTGTGCAGCAAAGTGTCTTTGAACTTGTGACACTGTGTAAACACGCTGGAAACAACAATAATGTGCCATATGGTAAATGTCATTCAGTTTGAGGTCTAAAAATCTGTGCTAACCCAAAACTGAACAAACATGAGCATGCTTTCTTGTTAATCACTTAATATTTGGATCTCCCTTCTTTGTAAAGACACTTATTTTTGGATGTTTCAATGGACTTGTAATCCACAATCAGATCTATTGGTAGGTGGGATTATATTCCCACCGCTACTACGCTTCCCAGTTGCTTCCTTCACAGCACTCTTCGAACACGATACAGTCTCCAGCAGTTAGGCTGCTTTGCTGACAAAGAAAAGGGGTTTGATCACAGAGGCAAAAGCATTTCAGGCTCCCCAGGAGATCATAAATTTAGACTGCAGTTCCATTGGTTCACAGCCTACGTGTTCCCAACAGTAAAAACACAAAGCGACATCAAGTTTAGTCTCTTGTGGATCCAAAAAGAAGAGCCTACCAGTAGACTGGAGTATAGAGGAGAAATGCTCTCACCACTGCTCGGCTGGCTGAGATGTTTTAGCAAGAGTTGAAACATCATCCTTCCTACATCTGAAGAAGGACGGATCATTACGAATATTTTAAGAAAACAAATTTAAAAAATCTCCAGTGGTTTCTGGAAAAACAGAAGGAAAAACTGCTGAAAGTTGGACGTTTCAAGGCTGCACAATACAGAGGACAGAGACACTTAGTTTTATTTTCTGACTTGTTGCATCTTCTCCTAGACTGAACCTACTGTCACTGTTTCCAACCTTAGTGGGTTTTTTGACAACAGGTTTCATAAAATGCTGGGAGCGTCGCTGTTCTGAACAACAGAATTTAGCTGGGGATATCAGTCCTGCCTGATACTCAGAAGACAGGGAAGACCCCCTTGAAATGTCAAGCACAGAGACAATGCCGAGTCCATTCACTTTTCAGTCTCTCATGTCAATATTCAGGGAAGCAAACACCTGCCCACCACCACGTCACTTATCACCAACCACTTCACCCGAGGCATTAAACACACCAGTAAAAGGTGCGGGGCTTCACAGAATCACGGAATGGTAGGGGTTCGAAGGGACCTCTGAAGATCATCGAGTCCAACCCCCCTGCCAGAGCAGGACATGCAGAAATGCATCCAGACAAGTCTTGAAATTTCACCTCCAGAGAAGGAGACTCCACAACCTCTCTGGGGAGTCTATTCCAGTGCTCTACAACTCTTACAGGAAAGAAGTTCTTCCTCATGTTGAGGTAGAACTTCCTGTACTTGAGCTTGAATCCATTGCCCCTCGTCCTATCACAATGCACAAGTGAAAAGAGGTTGTCCTTGCTTTCTTGACACCCAGCTCTTACGTATTTATAGACATTAATTAGATCAGGCTTCTCCTCTCCAGACTAAAAAGCCCCAGGTCTCTCAGCCTTTCCTTGTAAGGCAGCTGTTCCAGGCCCTTCATCATCCTCGTAGCCCGTTGGACTCTCTCAAGTAGATCTCTGTGCCTCTTGAACCGGGGAGCCCAGATCTGGACACAAGAGGCTCGAGAGGCTTTTGCGGGGGTGCAAAGGCGGGTTGCAAAATCTCAAGAGCAAAGACTAGATCTTTGTGTAGATTCACACACGTAATGCAGAGATGGGTAACAGGTCTTGGGTGAGCACTAACTGGAGTCCCAGCAGCATTCCTGGGCTCTTTCAGGAGAACAACCATTCACCATTTATGTCCATTCTTGCGGTTGCAAGTTAAATCTGTGTCTGGTGGCTCACTGCCAGTGCATTCCTGCAACAGGAGTCTTCCTTTGCTTTTGTCCAAGATGTGCACTCATTCTTTTCCACATCAGCAGCGCGTTACACAAACCGGCATCGAGGGTGATTCGAAAAGAAATGGGATTAGAGGTACCACGCAGTACAAAGCATACCACACGCGCCAGACAAAATCACAGGTTCAAGCAATAAGCAGATGGAGACATAGCGAGAGGGCATGAGCGGTGTGGTAATGTACTTAGGAAGCTAATCTTAGTTATTTGTTTGAGTGCGACCACAGAAATGGGTTGAAAGAGGGTTTGTAGTCTGCAGCTACATCATATAAATCGTTTCATAAGCTGATTAATTTATATCTTAAAAAATATTAGCCTCGGTGCTCCTTGTTTTTCCAGTGGAAGGTAGTTTCAGACTCTTCCTGCTCAGGTTACTGGAAGTTATCTGATATCCAGCCTAATTATACCCATCATCATTTTAGTGCCATGTATTCTCCTAAAGCTTTCTCTAGCTTAAGCAGCTGCCTCTCTTACCTCCAAGTGAATTTATTCAATTCTTACTTCAGAGCCATCATTTCAAGGATAAATAGGTGAAAGCCTTTAATTTCAGAATCACAGAATATCTGGTTGGAAGAGACCTTCAAGATCATCTAGTCCAACCTTTGACCCAACACCGCAAGCTCACCGCTAAACCATGTCCCTAAGGACCCTGTCCGTGTGTCATTTAAATGCTTCCAGGGATGGTGACTCCACCACTGCCCTGTGCAGACCATTCCCATGTTTGATAACCAGTTCAGTGAAGAAATGGCTAAACCTGGCTTGCAGCCATTCCCTCTGCTCCTGTCACACGTCACCAGGGAGAAGAGGCTGTCCCTCTCCTCGCTCCAGCCTCCTTTCAGGTAGCTGTAGAGAGTGAGAAGGTCTTCCCTCAGCCTCCTCTTCTCCAGACTAAACAACCCCAGCTCGCTCAGTCACTCTTCACGGGAATTGTGCTCTGGGCCCTTCACCAGCCTTGTTGCCCTTTTCTGGCCAAGCTCCAGCACTTCTATGTCCTTCTTAAAGTGAGGAGCCCAGAACGGAACGCAATATTCAAGGTGTGTCCCCAGCAGTGCCAAGTACAGGGGGACGATCACCTCCCTATTCCCGTGGCCATGGTGTTTCTAATACAAGCCAGGATGCCACTGGCCTTCTTGGCCACCTGCTAGCACTGCATGCTCATGTTTAGTCAACTATGGATCAACACCCCCAGGTCCTTTTCCAACTTGCAGCTTTCCAACCACACACATCCCCAAGTCTGTAGCTTGCCATGAAGTTGTTATGACCCAAGGCCTGGCACTTGGCCTTGTTGAACCCCATGCAATTAACCTTGACTCACTGACCCAACCTGTCCAGGTCCCACTGTAAAGCTTCCCTACCCTCTAGCAGATCAACACACACCTAGCTTGGGGTCATCTGCAAAGTTACTGAGGATACATTTAATCCACTCATTCAGATCATTAATAAAGGTATTAAAGAGAACAGGCCCCAGTACTGAACCCTGCAGAACACCACTTGTGACCGGACACCAGCCAGAGTTAGCTCCATTCACTACCACTCTTCTGGCCCGGCCATCCAGACAGTTTTTTATCCAGTGCAGTGTATTTATCCAAGCCCTGCAACATAAGTTTCTGAAGTAGAATGCTGTGGGAGACAACATCAAAGGCTTTACTAAAGTCCAGGCAGACAACGTCCACAGCTCTTCCCTCATCCACTCTAGGTGGGTCACGTTGTTATAGAAGGAGATCAGGTTAGTCAGGCAGGACCTGCCTTTTGTAAACCTACGCTGACTTTCCTCTTATAAGAGACATCCTACTGTTAATAGAACCTCTTCTCTGCTCTGGCTGGAATTTATTGTCCTTGCATATGGATAACAGGGAGTACAGAGCCCTCCTAATCTCACCACTTAGGGAAACACTGCCACCTGTGAGATGTCTCCCCACACATTCTAGGAATTATTTGAGTCTTTCACGGATAATTCACGTGGATACAACATAATCACACTGCAACTAACTCGGCTCTGCTCAGTTCCTGCTAATGAGGTCTCTGCTCATATCACCACCCAAGAATTTCCACCCAAGGCGAACGCTTGGTTCATGTACCGTGTGCAAAGCAGCTTGAGAAATGTAGTAAAACTGACTGACGGTGATACACTGCCCTCCTGAAAAACATCCCATTATTCTACAAAAACATACAATTTCAGCTACACCCACCCACTGAAATGCAGACAGCTTCTAGTGTGGAAGGTTGAATCTATTAAATACAACTACCAGTCACATCTGACAAGAAGGAAAGCAACTTCTCTGATGGAAAGAGGAATTTCAGGAGGCAGAAGGTAATGAGGATTGCTCAGTGAACCAGTATTGCTGAGTATAGTCTTATGAAACTTGCCGTGGGATCTTTACTGATGTGCTGTTTCATGAGTAAGGAGACAATAGAAAGATGCCAGATGCTACGGCACAGAGCTCCCTAACTTCACAAGAGTGTTGGGCCTGACTCAAAGGGAGGAGTGCCACCTACTGAATCACCACCACCATTCCCTGCCACAACTGGATTTCAATGCTCATCATTTGGGTGAAGCCCATGGTCTCCCAGATGATGCACTTCCCAAGTGTAGCAGGTACAGGACTAGATGTCTCATTTTGATCATGTAGAAATGGTGGAGGAACTTGCTCTGCGGCACTTTGGTGGTACCTTCAGAATGAACATGCCCATTGTTTCCCTATGAAAAGGAGTAAAGGAAGCTGAACCAAGAGAGCAATGTAACTTTATTGCTTCCTTAAGAGTGAACACATTTCAAGACAATCATCTCCAAAGCCATGGAATTGCCTATCAAACTGGAAGTTCGATATCAATTTTCTGTTTTGAAAATAGTCCTGAAAATCTCCTTCAATCTATCTTTTTGTTCTTCTACTCCCTCAAATAAGTCAGTCACGCATACATCAGTGCTTACTACAGCTGATCTCACTGAGAGGTCCAGCTCTAAGGACAGTAAGTATCATTAAGATTTTTCTTTCCAGGAGAAACTCTTTCCTCTTGCCACTCTTATGATGATGTACAAATGTAGTCTAAGACCTCTTTAATAAACCACATAATTTCACTATTCTTTTACCTTAAAAATACCAGAATTGCCTTGTCCTTTTGGTTTTGTTGCAGGCATTTCTTGAGAAATGCTTAAACCTCATTTTCTGAGCTGATTAACTGACAATTAACCCAAATTAGTTTATACATTTGTAAAGACTAATTTAGCCACCCACAAGTATTTGTTTCAGGATACCGTAATTTGTTCAAAATGGAGTAAAATATCTAATCTAGCTATTCTTGGGGTTGATTAAGAGGTAGCAGCTCATCACTGCTGAAGACGTAGTGGTTAGAGCTGGTTTGAATACTTTTGGAAGTCATTCTTTTGCCGCAGAACCCAAAATTGTTTCATCTGATGTATCTTGGCCACGTCAAGCTTTTGGTAAATCAAAGGCTGGTTTCTAATGGAACCATGCCTGGATTCATGATGGGCTTCTGGGGATCTGAGGGCTTCCAGCACTGGCGATTCCCAGGCAGCCTCTGCTGCCAAGCTCATCCCAGTGCGGCAATTTAAAAGCCCTAGGAACATGGCGGGGGGGGAGGGGGGGGGAGAACCAGAGAAAAAAATTATAGAAAAGACATAGAAAGACTTTTAAACAATCATAATAAAATTTAGCTCATCTCAAATATCAGTTTTGTCATCCAATAATATCCCTGACATTGTCAGTTTATTTGTTCTCTAGCCATTCATTGTCTCCTGTAGGCACATGCTGCCAAACCAATGACAAGCAGCTCCTCGGACGGAGCTGGTGGGTGGACATGGTTGGGTCCAAGTTGAGAAGGTGCCATGGGCCCAGACGAGGTCCCCAGGGAGGGAGTGGAAGGTGAGCCCTGTGCTGCTGGTGGTGGCTTTCCCAGTCAGCTGGGGACAGGGCTGTCATCCCAACAGCTGGCTCCACTGAGGAGCAGGGTTGCCCGCAGGGACAGATTATGGCTTCCATGAAAGTTCTGCGAGGCTTTGATAGACCAAATGGTTCTGCCCGTTCCCAGAATTACAGTTTTTCCTCAGACAGAGCCAGGGAAACCCTGTGAACATTTCCACCTCTGAGAAATTGCATTTTAAGCATCAGGAATGGGCTGGTCGATATTTGCCATCGTCCGGCGTCCCACAAAACTAATAGCAGTGTATTGGTATCATTAGCATGTGTTGGAGAGAAACAAGCTGCAGCAGCCTCAGACTTCTCCAGCACCTCCTGGCAGGTCACTCACCTGCCATCCCCAGTAACACTGGAACCTCTACGCAAGTCGCAACACGTTCCTTGTAGAGATAAATCACCCGCCGCTCTTCAGAAGATAAAGTGTACTTGACAAATGCAATTTACCACTGAAACAGGAACAACCTCACAATATTCGCTACCGAGAAAGAAATAACCACACATTGATCCATGTAAAGTAATTTGAGGAATCTTGCTCGGAGATGTGGTGTTGCTGCTCGGATGCTGTGCAGCTCTACAGAGCACAAACAGAAAAAGGATATTCAGCATCAAATTCACCCCATTCCTCATCAATTTACTATTTCCACGGGCACAGTGTGGGCTGGTGTAAACTAATATTCAGCAATGCTGGATGAAGGAAGCTCATGGAAAACTCTTGGTAAGATTGCTTTGTTTGTTTGTCCTGGGACTGGTACCGCTGCCCTCCAGAACAAACCCGGGGTTGGGAGTAGCGATGGCATCGCTGTGTTCCCCAAGCAACCTTGACTTGTAGGACCCTGAATATTTACTCCAGATGGTTTCTTTAACCCACCCACCCTGACACCGAGTCTCACGCTCAGGCTGTGTATGTCCACGCACTGCGATAGCTGTGAACAAAAGTCCACCCCTGAGTTTCAACACACAAATCTTTGCTCTTCAGCATTAGGTGGCTTTTATTTTTTAATTCTTTAATAGTTTGGTTGTCAAAGCTGTTTTCACTCCCTCCTTTTTCCCTTCTCTTTGTTGTTTTTTTGGGGGGTTTTTTTTTGGGTTTTTTTTTTTTTTTGGTCATTCCATGGGGATAACTCTGCTGCCCTAGCAGTGGCAGAACAGTCAGAATTAAATAGCAAGAAAAAATGTAAAACTTTCCAGCCCATGCTGAGTGGATTTAGGCAGAAGGTCACTATGGCAAAGTTATTCATGTCAGAAGCAGGCACTGGGATAAGCTATATTCCTGTAAGTTGCTCAGATTTCGATGAAGAAGATGGTTGCTGTGTGAGGAAACAATTAGAAAACAGTATGTTGGTTTCATCTTCCAGACCTTCATACCTCTGCGATTCAATTGTATACACAACTTTATTCATTTGCATTCTTATCTCCACTGTGATTTATACTATCTCATGAAAGCGTTGCCTTGTAAAAGTTTTTCAGGCTATAGGTCTAGAATACATTTATTTTAGGATGGCTTGACAAGAGGAAAAGAAGCTTAAAGTATTTGCAAAGATATGTTTGACTATCTGGCCTTTGCATTCCTTCCTCCTGGAATGAAGAGTCTACCGAAGAAATTGCCAGAATGTGGACGTAACAGGCTGTCAGCTAATGTGAAAAGGAGGATACGGAGGTAGGAGATACAGAAGAGAAAAAAGCACCATTTGGCAAGATTCCTTGGGTAAGAAGAGAAAATGAGAAGGTACAAATATATAAAGGAAAACAAAAAGCACGTGCTATTCGCTAATTTCATTTCAAAGAGAGCGAAACGTCTCACAAAGTGCAGAGACGTAAGACAAAGACGCTTAGATAACTAACAGCATTTTTGTTCTCCAAGCTTAAGAGCAAAAAATTACTTCAATATTTTATTCTTCCTCTATATTTTGGGTGCGAGACTCAGTTTGCATTCGTTTACAACGTGTAAAATCTGCCCACTTCTACCAACATAAGGTACCGTAGGAGGGAAGGAATTCAAGAAAAGGAATGTTATTTCTTGCTAACAGGGTCCCCTGAAAGGAGGAGTCCAGCTACAGCAGTGAAATGCTGGTCAATAGTAGTAAAACATGTTGAACTAGGGGTGTGGAGACTGTCCAGGGCAGAACTGGCAAAGGAATATTTAGTTTGGGAGAGGTTGTGATAAATGACAGTAAAGTGAGGGGTCATCCCTGCTAGACAAGAGAATTAAGAATTTGGCCCGCTCAGGACTGTGCGAGTTATTAATTTATCCTACTCCTTGGTCTGCTGTAAGGAAAAAATCAAATCCCTGCTGTTCCTTTTCCCCCAGTATGGACAAGGCAGAATCTTGAGGACTTGTTGCAAGCCACGATCCAGAAAGGACGCTGGGTTTTTTTCCCCCTAGATCAATAAATTTGCTGTTTGTCGCAGTGCAGTTTTCTACCTTATTTTTTTTTTTCTCTTCATAAAGAGGAGTTATTAGTTTTTTTTTCTGATACCAACACTTCATATACAGCTGGATCTATAATTCATGAGAATGAAACAGTGACGTTAGAAAGAAAACCTGTCATAAATTAAGCTAATAGGCTTTTAAATGAGCAGCGATGGCAGTGTAGGGATGCAGAACATTTACTGCAGTGCTAAATATAGGGGTAATACTAAAAGGTTTTCATCAATACATGTTAAGAACAAAATACTGAAAGTATTTTGAGCTTCAATCTTTGTTTTCTGTAAATTGTATTAATAGTTTCCTTTGATTTTGTTTGGGTTGTGGGGTTTGTTTGGTGGGTTTTGCCTGATTTTTCAGGGCAAGTTTCTTTGCCCTTAGAAATCCAGACTGCTTCTATCATTCAACCACATTTTGAAACTTGGAATTCTCCCCCAGGTGACAATTTCAAACAGAGGGTGGAAGGAAAGGGCTGAGGCCGTTTCACAGATGCTCCTGGAGATCCCTCATTGTACAAACAAGTTGTTTACAAGGAAGTTTCTCAAAAAAGTGCCTTGGCTCTAAGATTTTGGAATGGCAGAGATGGTGCCAACAGTGACCATTTTCTCCTACAACTTCTCCATCTGCTGTGATCTAAATTCGCTTTTGATAACGTTTGCAGGTGTCCCAACACACACAGTCCCAAGTTCTGAACCCATTTGACCAAACGCTGTCGCCACTGACCTCACTGCAAACGTGGCTTGTGTCTGATAACTTTACAGGGACCCTGAACATTTATTCCCCTCTGATCAGGAAGGGAACGTAATCCACTGCCTTAAACCAAACTTGCAAAAGATCAGGATTTCAGGGCAATAAAAGGAATCAGGAGAAGATATGGCAAGATGAAATAGGAAAGCAAAATAACGCTGCAGCTTCAGCTTGTGTAAATCACTTGGAGCCCTGCCTGAGGTTTTCTATTTGAAGCTAAATATGATAGTTTTCTGTGGGAGTTGAAAAATACAAAAGTTCTCCTGGGATATTGTAAACATAATTCATGTTCGCTCAGGCAACCGCTGACATCACTTCCGCCGCGCCGAGAGGCCAAGGCACTGAATGTGCCGGGGCTTTGTTAAAAATAGCAGCTTCATAAATCTGCCCGTTCCTTTAATTAGGCAAGCCTGATGACAGGATTAAGATTGAATGCTTTCATTTCAGATTGGTTAATGAAGTGCTCTCTTAATATTTTTTTTTATGCCGTGTACAATGGGCTGCCCTCAGAAGGAATCCTATCTGTCAAGATGGGCGGCTATTAATTGCTTCAGGTACAGCCAGGCTGGAAAAACTTCCTTATCAAAAGGTTAAAAGAGAAGATTAGGTAGACATTTGATTATCTCCTATTGGGTTTGTAGACTACAAACACTTTGAGGACGGATGAGAGTGCATAGCTCTGCTCATTTGTTGTTTGGTTGGTTGGTTTTGGTTAGTTACTTAACAAACATCTGATCAAGATCAAAGAATGTTTTCATATTGTGTTTCTTCTCCCTTGTCTAGCATCTACTGAAATACTATCAAATGAAAAAAAAAAAAAACAAAACACAACAAAACTCCAAACAAACCCCAAAAGAACAAAGTCATCCACAAAATCTGACCTTTTATTTTGCAAGCCAACCTCCCCACGATGAAAGTGATGAATTTGGTGCATCTGGGGAGAGACTGGGAGGGACTGGCTAGCTGCAAGCACATTTCCACCGACCCACGCTGCCAACTATGCTCAAACCACCCATAGGGACTTCAAGAAACTTAATTGCCCATTCCTGCTAAACTGGTGTCCAGGGGATTGCAAGTGCCAGGAGATTTCTCTGATACATAAGAGACACAAGTTACCTAATAGCTGAGCTGTCAACACTGTCCTATATGAGATTAGTGGTTACTGGTGTGGACTAACGGTTACAAAGAACGTGCTTAAATTCTATTTGTTATATTCAGTTGAATGCTTTCCTGAATCCTGTGGAGTATTTATCATTAGTGTGTTGGTAGCGTTCAAAAGTGCTCTGAAAACAGGCGGTGCAGAAGAGGAGGAACCCTGCTTCGCTCCAACCAGCTCACTGACCGACGAAGGAAAAAGTCGAGGTGCTCGGAGGAAATAACAACAGGCAAAGCGAGGCCAAGGAAAAGGAGGGAAAATCGTTTTTCCTGCTCCTGTGCAAATGCCTGCGGTGGCCAACTTCTGAACATCTGGTCTCCCAGTGTGTTTTCTCACATCATGCCAATACCTGACTGGAATAAACAACTTTATCTAGATCCTTGTTTCTTACCATCAGAGGCCGATAAGAAAACTTAGTCCTATCAGCGTGAGATTCAAGGAGAGGGAAGAAAGATTTATGCCTCTTTGAAACCAGCCTCCACCCTGCCTAATTGTTCAGCGCTGTGGAGAAACGTGAAGTTTAATGGTGCGGATTTTCATTTTCCAGGAGGCTGAGGATCACATCATCAGTGCTGCTCTTGCCACCCACCCTGCAGTCAGCGTACGGCTCTGGTTTGTTTGTACATGGAAATGACAGCGTGCTTCCCCTCTGCAATTTACTGTAATGCTGATAGTTTGTGCTTCTACAGCTCCCTTCCTTCCCTGGGCTCTGACTGCCTGGAAAAACTGAATATATTGAGTACTGAGCCCATAAAGCGCTCCAGAGGTGAGAATAATTTATATTGTGAGAGGCCAGCCAGGGCACATTACTACTCTGATGGCATTTTGAGACCTTTCCAGCCCCATTTGTTGCCACCTGTTCAGAATTAGTCCCCATCCAGTTGTTTGGATTGAGCTGGACGGGATTCAGCCCTGAGATCCACGCTCAGAGCCGAAGACTTGCTCTTCTCTTTCTGTGGGATCATTTCTCAGATCTGTTTTGGGCAGCTTACCTGGCACAATGGAAATGGCTCCAGGTGTTGATACGAGGTGGAAAGAGAGATGGGAAAGGATCAAGTAGGATAGGAAGGACAGGTTTAAAATGCTGCCCCGAAGACATAGCAAAATGGAAGTAGCTCCAGAGGTGAAGCCACCTTGGCACCTGTTGAATTGGAGCCCAGCTATTCTTGTTTCTATTCTTGTTTCTATTCTTGTTTTCTACCCTTTGAATCACCTTCAGTCATAGATACCTGCAAACTTAACATTTTATTTGCAAGCCCTTTATACCCTCAGCTGTTTAAACAGATGTACTGCCTCAGATGGGGAATTATATTTGGAAAATTATCTATTTTCAGCATTTAAAAGAGCATTCGAGCTGTCGAAAGTCTCTTGTCATATATTCAGCTTTATAAAAATTCTTCCCTGTAGGTGTGCGGGTTCTTTGTAAGAGTCTGGGAGCTGAGCTCAAGTGTAACTTACAGTAGGCTCATTGTTCAGCTTAGAGCATCTCCCACTGCTGCTTAAAAGAAAAATTCACACTTAACAGCACTGCAGAATTATTATTATTACCATCATCTTGCACCCAATGCAAGCCTGAGTGTAATAAATCCATTTTTATCTCCATTTTTGAGAGCGCTTTAGAATGCCTTTTTGATCACTGAAACAGGATGAGAGGCATTTCCACTTTTTACATATTTTCTGCCTTTTTTTGGTGTTGAGGAGCTGTTTGGCCGGACAGTGCCCACCCACCCCACAACGTGTGGGATCAGGGGGGTGCAGGCACGCTCAAGAGTCTGGTGCAAAGCATTTTTTGTGCGCAGTAAAACTAGTTGTTTCTTTACGTGCAGGCTCTGAGGCAAGGCCAGGGAATTGGTGAGATCCCCAGTGGTGACCCAACCTCTCGCATATAAAACCAGTTAGATCTGGGGTCCCAGTTTGAACAAAAGCTGGTTTGAACAGTTTATAGGTTCAAGTGAAGTGCATTAGGGAGCTCTCAGTAAAGTTCAGTGTGACTGATGGTCTCTGCTATGGAGAAGGACAAGAAACGGAGTTTAAAAGGTTTTCCCATCATGAGCTTTCTCCTTTTATCACTCCCAAGACAGAAGATGGGAGATACCCTGAACTGTGCCTGGCTACGAACAAGCTCATTAACCTTTCACACTTGTGAAAGCCGAGTCTTCATCAAAAGCAATTTACAGGGCTGCCTGCAATGGGGGAACACATCACAAAATAATCACACAACTATTTATTTTAAGCACTCCCGTTACTTTGGCCAAACGCAGCACTCTGAACGAGAAGTACCTACCACCACCTCTGCCTTATCTCTTGAGCATGTCTGAACAGGAGATTAATTTCTATGATAACTCTATTTAACATGATAGCAGAAAGAAAATAGCTACTCTAAGGGGATGTGGTATATAAGTGTTTCGACATGCCCCTCTGTCTCTTCAAGCCCTTGCACTGTATCCATTTCTCTGATACCTGAACACCTTTTGACCTTCTAAAAGATGAAAAATCACTCTTTTCTGGGGTCTTTTTTTTTGAAATGTTAATTAAAACGCCCTCTCGGTGCATGTCAAAAAAATCACCTACTAAGCAAGGGCCAGTAGATACTAGTTGGCAGCATTCCTTAAAAATGTTTTCCCAAAGAGGTAGGTTGGTTTCCACTTTCAGTGGCTGTCTCCATATAAACCTTTGTTTGGGGGAAGAAAAACCTTCTCAAACTCTTTGGAAGAATGTAGATACATAGAACCATGGCGAGGTTTAAGACTGCAGGGTGTCAGCTGGACTATCTTCTCCCCCTTGGGACTTCAATATTATTTAGCAGTGGAATTCACAAGAATTAAATCACAATCCCATGACCTCAAATCATTAGAGAAATTCTTCAATTCAAGTACAGGCACAAATCATGCCAGGACACAAACAATGGCTCCTTTGGAAGGCTAGTCTTCGAAAGGATTATGTATGACTTCCCAGGCTCAGTCCAAGGGACTGTCACAGCTCTGGATTTCTGCTTCCCCTCTTTGTTTCCAAGCTCCTTTCTTGTAACTCCCACCCATGCTCCATACACTGCACCCCTCTCCTCCACTGACCTCCTCACTTCACCAGGATGAAGAATCTCCAGGTATCCAGCCTTCATGGAGCTCCACAAAGTACATAAACACCTCTGAGAGGCTGATCTGACAAGACAAAGGAGCGTCCAAAGAACATTTTTCTTGGATTTCTTTAGGCAAAGTGCTAAAGTTCATTGTCCTTTGCCCCCCAGACAGTGCCTTCAAGAAGAATTTCAGGTTCAGAGGCTGCCAGGGCAAGTTTTCCTTCTCTCTCACCTGCCATCCCTTCCCTCTCTGACTAATGTTGACTGCGTGGAGTCATTTTTCTCACAACTCCAATCCAAGCATGTCTGCTGGCATAGTTTCAGCTATTTGGGAGCTGCCCAGAGGCAGTGTCCCCTGTGATGCTGCCTCACCTGCACTTAACTGCTCCTCAGTGCTGCTTGAAGCAGTGAGCAGGTACCACACAACTGCAGCAAAAAAACCCCGAGTGTGGGCACACAGGTGGTGAATGGGATGTTCACCAACTGCAATGTGCTGGACAATCCATTCATAGCAAAACTGGGAAAATGTTCTAAATCGGGAGTTTTAAATCATTGTTTTGTTGGTTGGTTTTTTCAAAGTACCTTCATTAACAAAATATTTCCCAGTATTTACAGTGGCCATATCTAAAGGAACTGGGAGAACGTTTAAAATTGGACTTTAAAATCATTGTTGGGTTTTTTTTTTTCCAAAATACCTTCATTAACAAAATATTTTCCAATATTTACAGTGGCCATACCTAAAGGACACAAGGGGGAAAGTTGCAATAATATTTCTTTTTTTTTTTCCCCCCTATCAATTTCTATTCCACATGTAAAGTAATCTCTTCACTCTCATCTGTTGTGATACATTCACTGGCAATAATAGATAGGTAGTAAGTAATCTGAATCTACTGTGCATTCAGTAATACAAATTAAGTAAAGAAAATACAAGACCCTTTTGCTGCGAGAGCACTGGCCTCATTCTCTTCTCCTTTACAGGTGAGTCAGAGAGCAAGAATGAATTATATACCGCCTTTGATCTGGATGGAAGGGACAGAAAAAACCCACCCTGTAAGCATTAAACGAATTCCAGTTGAAATCCTCATGGATTTGCCCTAGGAAATAGCCTGGACTGGATGTCATTGTTATCACCAATTGTAAACTGATCCTAAAGTCCCAAGGCGGTGGATTATATTGAGACAGGCATTCAGAGAAAGCTCATAACCAAAAGGAACAGTTTCAAATAAAAAAAGAACGTGGCAAATTGCTGCTTTCCAGCCCCCACTGCTCTTGGCAGCCCTCTAATGTGCAGCACTATGGACTTTCCGTTTGATTTTTCTTTTTTTTTTTAACTTTTGCAACAAATATTAAGATAAACACTCGGATTGATCCCTGGAAATACTCCTTTTTAATGAAGTTTATTAGGCAGTAATTTCCAGAGGGCAATATCACAGGGAACAATCCAGCATTGTGAGGGGGGGTAAAGCAGGTGACCCACTTGCCATTTTATAGCTCTGAGGAGTTTCCTTGTTTGGTTTTTTGTCTATCCTATCACAAGTCTTCCCTGTGGTGCTTCCTATGAATCGCACACTAAATACTTACTGTGCAGCCGTTTACACATAAAAGTTACGTGGCAGTGAAGAAACCACCCACTTCAGCTATTTATAACTAATGAGAACACAAGGCATCCATATTAATTAACATCTAGTGAAAAGCATGTTAAATGGCACCATAACCTGCTGATGAGAGAAAGGAGCTGGCCTGTTGACATGTCACTTAACTCGGATACTAATATTTTCTTATTATTTTTTCTTAT
>JAAGNO010003526.1:13398-24889 GCA_033439905.1 Ceryle rudis | reverse complement strand
TCCAATATTTATCTTTAAATGAAACTATGAAAAATACTGCTGGTGTTCAGTTAGAATTA
This sequence comes from Ceryle rudis, assembly GCA_033439905.1. Taxonomy (NCBI): domain Eukaryota; kingdom Metazoa; phylum Chordata; class Aves; order Coraciiformes; family Cerylidae; genus Ceryle; species Ceryle rudis. Next base: position 24,830 of record JAAGNO010003526.1, on the reverse strand, counting down.
AAGGACTTGGATCAAGTGAAACAAAGACACATACAGATGGTGTGAGTAAGGTTACAAAGGCTTTACATTTTGCATTATCCCAAGATATAAACATTCAAAAATTAACATGAAGTTGCTGTGTTATCAAAATATTGCAGCTATAGGCAAGGCAACATTAAATTAATAGCTGAGGGTGCGAGAAAAACCCCACACATTTTAGTGAAGGTAAACAGAAGTGGCAGTTTTTAATTAGCAGTTTTATAAAGCTAATCTTATCCAGCCAGCCATAAGCCAAGCACGGGATTAAAGAACAAAAACAAACCAACCTTTCTCTGCTTCCTTTGGCTATAAGGTGACCAAAACAAAAAACAATTAAAACACCCCACCCTTTCGAGATGTTCAAGAAGAGCAGAAAAAGTCAAATAATCAAGTAATGGAATAAATAAGTACCAACCAGGCGGTACACTTTAAACCACTGTCATTTCTAAGAATTAGATGATTTTATTTTGGTGGTAAACTGTAAGCATTTAAGAAAACTAACCTTACGCAGTACAGTGAATATCCACCAAAGTAAAAATATTCTTCTGTTTACTCTTTGGCTAAAACCCCCTCAAAAGTAGCAGACAAAGAAAAAAAAACATCTAATACTGGCAAGAGACTTTTTGATTTTTTTTCTTTTTAAACAAGTAAAATAAAGTTATCAATTTAAAACTTGGTACATTTTATAAAAACAAAACAGAGGTAATGTTGTAATAATCAGTAATGTTACTTCAAACGGCAACAAATTGTTTGTTGACCCTGTGCAATTATACACTTTGTTCATACTATATTTATCAAAATATGACTGTTTCTACAGATATGTAGGAATCCCGTGTGTGACTCCTGTCAGCTGCGTTTATAACTGGGACACAAAATTTACAAGCGAGTGCCACAATAACTTTCAAATTGCTATTTCTCGTAGAGTTAATGTCAGAATGTTCGGATCCTGCATTGGTTTTTTAACAGTTAATTCATATAGAAAATAATGGAACACATTACCTAGAGCATATGAACATCAATGACTGCACTCATTGCCAGAACACGCTGCACTGGTTTGACACTTTTCCTTAGTACACAGAAAGCAACAGCACCCAATAAGCCTGAGAAGAAATGCTGCTGTGTAAATACTGGCAACTATTCCTGAAAACAGAATTATGGGATGTATTATCAGAAGCTGCCTGATCCCATAATTTGTATTGCATAGGTCACAATCACACATATATATACACACACAAGTATGTGTGTGCGTATATACATATGTATATACACACACGCGCACACGCACACACACAAGGAATATATTAAGAAGACAATGAAGTCTGGTCACAGAGCAATTTACAGGCTCAATATATTTTTTTGTCCTTTTTTTTTTTTTACACTTTGTTTGAAAGAAAACTTCAGTATTTTACAGTCTTCAGTAGGCATTATATACACTGCACTTATGAAATCTAGAAAGTATTGAAATAGAAATACATTTCTGCAAACATTTGGGTAAGAAAAAAACCAAAATTTTTTCAAAGATTTGTGCTATTATCTACATAATATTTTCTCTAAATCACAGTAACTGTATCCATGGAATGTTCTCTAGAAAATGTTGTGTTTTGTTTTCTTTTTTTAACACCATGCACATTTAAGCAATTGTAACCCAAAATATCCCAACCTAAAACAATCTAACAGTGTTCAGATTAAAAAAATTTAAGTTTCAGATCAGATTTTAAAAAGATAAGTCTTTATCACAAGAGCTGTAATGATAACAATTACATGTTAAGGCTAAACTGGTTTTGTTTTTAAAAACACATTTAAAGACACGTTTCTCTTGTGGCTCTGCATTATGAACTGTACTTACAGATGACAGTGCAGTGAACATAATGTTCAGTCCTACAGTCAGGATGCAGTTGCTCCTTCCCACTCCACAAGATACTGCACCTTTCCATCAAGCGTTACCCGACGAGCCAAAACACGGTATTTTTCCCCACAAGCTATTCTACCTGCTGCACCAAAATAACTAGTAATCGAGTTCTTTAGATGATTGAGCTGTAACTCCTGATCTGCTAAGTTGTTAAGTATCTCTGTGTTGAGTTCATCATACTGGTAATCATCTTTGCTCTCATCATCTTTTACAATTTCTGAATTTTGAGTCTGGAGTGCTTTTCGTGGAAAGCGACCTCTTCTCCTCAAATGTGGTATTGCAGCAGGCCAAGTTCTTCCTGTACGAGTCCTTTTTCTCGAGTCAGATAAACTATTAAGAAAAGAAAAAACGTTACCTGCAAAAAACTTCTGCAAAAATGTATGCTTTATCATCAGTTGTTTCCACGCAACTGAACTTCTGTTCCCTTTTTCACTGATAAAAATACTATCATCCAAATATTAGAAGTGTTCAAAATCGAAATCCTCATGTAAAAAAAAATCGATAATTTGTACATACTAAAACACGTTTGATCAAATAGTAAATTTAATGGCACGCAAGTTTTGATACTCGAGACACCCATGTAACATACTGAGGAAAAAAAAAGCCCATCTTTCTAACATTTTAAAAAAAGAATAGAATAAAGGGCAGAAATACAAAACAGTGAGTAAAATCTTTCGGTAACAGTTTCAGAAGCCAAACATGAATTTTTGAAGATCTATTTGTAGTAGTAATGCACACCAAAATGACTAATGAAAGCACTTGATAGCATGAACCAGAAGGAGGAAACAAAGTAAGTACACTGAGGATCCATGTACCTCAGTGAGAGAGCACTTTATGTTTACTGATCTTGAGAGAGGGAAAAGTTCAAATAACAATTTACAGACGAGTTGGCTGTAGTTAATAATTTATTTATGAAGAGTGAGCCAAAATTTTTTCACGCTCTACTGACTGTAGAAAATCACAGCATACTTGCTGTTCTTCTTTAACATGCATACACAAACCTACAAAAACAAGAGCTGCTAAAATTAATTCAGGGGACATATTAACTGGTTTGTGGCCTTCATTAGAAAACTAAGCTCAGGAAGTGCTTACGGAGTGCAAGTCTTGTCAGCAAATGTAATTTAACTACATCATTTACAGCAAGAAAGATCAGTAGTTATTGAGCACAAAAAAACCCAACCCTGTGCATTAGAAGCAGAACTAATACAGACCAGTTTTCTTTTGTCCAATTTCTTTAGATTTCCCTACAAGATTTATAGCTCTACTCGAGTCTCGGCTGCTCATTACTCCAAATCCCAGTGTATTACCACATTGTCAACGTTACACCCACTTGCAATATTCCCCCGTTCTTCTCTTCCAATACCCTTACCTCCATTTCACAACTACTACAGCTGCCTCATAACTTGTCAGCCTCCTACCTTATCTACCTTTGCTTTGCCAAAACTTCAGCTAAAATAAAAAGACAAAACCACACAAAACCAAAACAAAACAAAGAGACACCACCACAACAGTACTAGCAATGACTAGGCCACAGATGATTATAAAATTGTCTGCCTTTCTGTAAAGGTGGATGCCCTTGGGCCTCTCATCCAAGCATCTATCTTCATGAATCTTGTTAGACTGTAATTTCTTTGAAACTACCTGTATCAGAATTCATGGAAGTTAGCCAAAAGGTTCAGAAATAACTGAAAGTACAACAGAACCTCAGGTTTTAAGAAACGTGACTTAGGACATTACATGTCACACGTCATGCTCTGGCACGGCATCTCCTGTAGGATCCCTGCAACTTCTGTATATTATGGGTGAAGTGGTGCTGAATTAATATCTGGCAAGTTTTAATCTTTATACAGAGCAATTGAATAGTTACCTATAATGTCTGGAAATGCTAGATGAGGTAGTTTCTTTCATACTGGCAGCACCTGTGGATTCAACATCTGAGGTATTGGATGAATGGGCAGTTCCATCAGGTTTCCTGACATGAAAGATAAAAAGGTTGCTATGTAATGAAAATCATTTTATATTAAAATCTGTACCGGTATTTCAGAAGCAAACAGATAAGTGACATGGTATTACAAGCTTTTACATGGAAATTTTTTTTTTTAATTTACCCAACACTGCAGGGTAATTCCAAGGCTGGGTTCTCTGTCACTGGAACTGGTTCATTATCCTAAGAGGGGGGGAAAAAAACAAAAGTACTTAAGTATCAATTTTGCTAGAGGGTGAATACCATGACTCAGATTAACTGGTTATGTTTTTCTTCAAAAATTATAATCTAGTTAGAGGGAGAAGTGGGGGGGGGAATAAAATATTCAAAAACCTTACCAGAGGAGATGACTCTGGAGTTTTGTGAATCATTTTTCTTGTATAGGGACCAGGTGGACGACCTACTGATTTTTTTTTCCCCTTTCTTTCTATACCATTACTTAATTCCCTAGGGGAGGGGAAAAAAAAAAATGTTCTGTATTATTGAAGATAATTTTCATTTAATACACGTTTTCCTTTGGCAACAACTACATGATTAGATGGCTATTGCTAAAACATTGCACTAAATGAGGTTATTGTGGTAAATTAAAATTGTCAGGTACAAAGTTACTTATTTTTGCCTCTAGAACACCGTAACCAGAGACACTGTCTTTCTAGTGACATTACTGATTCCTCAATATTGAGGATGAATTAACAAGTGCAAAATTTTGTTTATTCATGTGATCATAGCTGGTATAAATGACAACACATTTACTAAAACGCATTAAAATTTCACATCATGCTTCCATTTAGAATTCTAGTTCAATTATTTCTGGTGATCTTAATCATCAGAAAGGCAAGAGACTGTTTCTCAAATGGCAGTGAAGTTGGGATATTTTCTATTACCACCAAATTTCATGTTGCTTTTTTGTTTGGTTTTGGGGTTTTTTTTTGTGTGTGTGTTTGCTTTCTTTTTATAGGTTTCTTCAAAAAAGCTAATTAAATTCATTCAAAGACCTTATTCCACAGATACTCCACCTTTATAGTTATTTTAAAAATACATTCTACAATGAAAACACATTTTCTGTAGCCAACAAATAAACCCCAAGAAGCACCGATTTACCACATCACTGCTCAAGTGACTGGGTTATTTTACCTCACATCAGGGATTGGTTTAGATGATTTTCTGCCTTTAATTTTGAACTCATGAGAAGTTCCTTCTGGTTCCTTCTCAGCCTTTAAAGCAGCATTTGGTGGCACTGGAGGAACACGAATTCTCAAGCCAAACAAATGCTTCTTTTTCTTTATTTCTTTTCCAGACATAAACCTAGATGATTTTAAATCAACTGTTAAAATTCTCACCCCAAGAAAAGCAACTTTTAAAATAACAGTACATGCAAGACAAAACTATGCAAATTAGAATATTTATTCTAATCCTGTTTTATTCCCCCTTCCCCTAACACAATCTTCGCTCTTAAATACAGAATGTGAAGTAGAGAGAATGGAAGTTAAAACATTTTTTCACATGATCTGAATTCTACTGATAGTTATCTACTGTTACAGTTTGATGTAGAAATAGTACTTAAAATCTAAATATTATCTGCAGCCAAAGTGATTATCAAATAGATTGAGCAAAGGAGACTGTAATGACTAATCTACATCAGATTAAATAGGCCAGCAACAGTTAAAATAAAGAGTACCAACAACTTACATGGTCTTGTAATCATTTAATGCCTCCAGTACATGCTCATATCTTTCAGATTTTGGTGTATCTGCCAGCTGTGAAGTATTAAAAAAAAAAAAAATCATTTAACCTGACAAATTATTTAGTAATAGAAAGATTCCAGTTACTTTAAGTCACTATAGCTAAAGATTTGGATGTGAAGTACATTTGTGAAGGTATCTGCTGTGGAAACTACCTAACCCCAAAGGATATTAATCATGATCCCATATATTCTGTGATTTGCATCTACAGTAGCTAGTCCCTATCAGGCTACCAAAACATGGGATCTTCCCTCTGAAAAACTGCATACTTATCAATTACAGAAATCATACAGCAGAGTAAGTACAGTGGTGACTATAAAGAAATGGACACAACATTTGTCTAATAGAAATTCAAATAAGACTTTTATATTTAGACAGCTATTTTTAAATTCCAGTGAGGCTACCATACTGCCAGTTGCCACACCAAAACGTTCCAGAACTTATATCCAATTGGCTCTGCAGTAAATTTCATTGTAGAGCTGAGAAACATTTTAAATTTCACTATTAGTATGAATACTACAAAGCAGACTGTACACTTGCAGCTAAAAAAAAAAAAGCAACCTTCAAATACTTTCTAAAGAATACAATTCTGACGAAACAGGACATACAGAAATACTCAAAGGATTAAATGTGCTACCAGTTTAGAAATGAGTAAATATATTCCAATCCCAACCTTTTAAGGTAATTTTGGGCAAGATTGAGTCAGTCTACTTGACTACCAAAGTTAAAGGTGGTATTTAGCTGATTTTAGCTAAAGAAAGTAACAATTTTTACACATCTTTACCATATGTATTCATTACAATCCATTGCTATCCAGAGGTCTCGCAACTCTAGAGCACTTAACTATAGAAAACTGACATATTTACTGCACCCTAAATAATAACTTCTTAAAAATTACTGGATTATGAGGTCTGATAATTCCACCATTTACTCCTATCTTACTTAATGGCTAAAAAACTTTTATTCAACTATAAGTAACTAGAGCAAGAAACCAAGGTGTCATTTCTAACAGTGGCAAGCTAAGAATATTTTAAAACCCCAACAAAACAACAAACATTTACAATATGTTATCACTTCAAAAATTGTTAACACTTTCAAGACTCAAATTATTCTGAACTTGGCAAAAGACATTTAGAATCTTTTCAGAATATAATGTCTTGAAGTTTTCCTCAACAGGGTTTTTGTGCACTTAGTAAAAATCTACCCCTTCAAAAATGTAGTCTTCAGACTTAAGTTTCCTTGAAAGTGTAGAAATATTAAGGAATTGGAAGCAAAGAGATCCTTTCAAAGAGATGAGTATCCTTATTTTGGATCTCCTCTCTCCTCCCCCCTTAGTTATATGTTTTGAGTGTAAAGGGGAAAAGCACAGTGAAGACTGTAGCCTTTCAACTTCTTTGAAATGACATGTGTGCTCCAAGTCAACGGCAGCTAAATAGTTCCACTCTCCTCATCCACAAAAGGCTCTGACCAGCCACTGACATGAAATTATGTTAAATCTGAAAAAAAAAAAATGTATTATGTGAAATAAACACTAATTTCTTCTACATTTCCCTCAATACTGAGAGAAACAAAAGTCAAAATTAAACACCGCTTACGTATTTGTTAAACTGCGCAGTAAGACAGCCAGAGCATTTCATTCTATTGAAAAGATAATGTGAGAATTGCATTTTGTACAGCCTTTTTTTTTTGTAAATAAAGCTTGAGACTTGATATAACTTGGCTAAGAGATTTCATACTTCCCAAAGTAAACCAAATATCTATTCCTAATGACACTAATTGCCATTTCTTAAGTAATGCTTGAGTGTTTGTCTTAACCTATTGACCCTCAGTCTAAATATAGTTTAAAATACTTATTTTCCATTATTTATGAAAGTTACTAATTTAACCAAATAACATACTTGATTCTCAAATTGTCTGCTAGTAAAAATGGATTACAGATGTACAAATTTACTGAAAAGTATAAAAGATGTAATCATGATAAGAAAATTTCAAACCCGTTACATACCACCTGTATTAAAAAACTTCAAAACCCTAAATAATTTTCATGCATGAAAGAAGTGAGCACTTTACCAGCAGCATGCCAATTTCAATTTAGACAAATTTTGCATCCAACCGTATTCGTTTCTGCATTTAACTACACTGCTTCTCTTAGTTAAATATGAACTCAGTCTGCTTGGAGAAACTTTCCTTTAATGCTAAGGTAACTACTCAACAAAACAAATACCTGGAAAAATAACTGGTAGTGAACTAAAACCAAGATGCCTTGACATGTAGCAGAATCAGACTGGAAAAGGGTCAAAACAATCCTTAGACCTAGGCACAAAGTGATCAGCCCCATGTTTGGAAAGAAAGAAGAGAGGAAATGTTTGTGTACAATAATTTGTTTTGTGTTACAACTTAAAAACTGTGAAGATATCTTCACATGCAATACACACTTTCTGGTCTGTGTACATGAAAATAGCAAAGAAGTATGAGAAAATTTATGAAAAAAATGAAGGGAAAATATAAATACACAACAGAATAAACAGTTGAGTATAAATAATTGAAGTGCTCATGAAAATTGTTACATGGATCACTGGGGAAATTTTACAGCTCAGAAAAATACACACCACTTAAAAAGCATTCTACTACTGAAAGGAAATTAAAGATTATCTCAATTATTTGGTATTACCAGATTTTAATGTAATAAAGGATTTAACATCCAGAATAAAACACTTCATAGGTTGCTGACTTTCAGGACATATGCATGCACTGTGAGGAAAAATGAGATTACTTACCTCACCGGGATGCAATCTATCCCAGTTTTCATTAATGTAGGCCATGAGTTCAAGCTCTGAATCAAAGTATTTCTTCTTATGAATAACACTTAGGTTGTAAAGGCATAGATGTGCTATATCTACCCTAGAATTCAGAAATATTCGAATTAAAAAAAAAGGGAAAAAATACAGTATTTTTCTTCCAATAGCTTTTCTTTGAAACAATTTATTAGAGAAAATAGAACACCACAGAGGAACATAAAGCACAACTTAAAGCACTCAAGCCAGGGAACAACATTATGAAGTCTCCTGTCATTTCTCTTCAACTGATTCCTTCTGCTTTGAATCTCACTTTCATCTCTGCCTCATCTTGTTGTCATGATGCTCTTTTAAACTCCAAAACTGGTCTAAACTATAGGAAATTTAAATACGTCCTAACTCAAACATATCCATTCTGAATTCACACAAGTATTTTGGTGAATTAACATTTTACAGGGTAATTTCCACCATATATTTGTTAGCATACATCCACTAAATTGGATATTACTTCTAATGTGGGTCAGTGCAAAGATTTCAAACTACAACTAACCATTCAGTCTCACTGAGGTAACTATAATAGCATGTGACAAGATGTGCACTCTAGTATCCACTACATTTGGTTTATCTAATGGCAGGATCCTAAACCTGCAAAAAAGACTTTGTTCAGCCATATCAATCTCCACACATACAGCAAGTTGCTTGCTACTTTACTCAGGAATAAATCCTGAGCGCACACAATTGCAATGTATCTCTACATATAAGAAAAGTTTAAAGGAAAACTTGTCCTTGTTCATACAAGCAGCAAGAACAACCCAAGACAAGCAAGGGATTTTCTTTTCCACAAGGAGAATCAAAATACCAAAAAGAAAAGCTCAGCATATATTGAACTCACCCTTTTTTTAATTCATACTTACCATCTCAAGGGTAAACGTTTGAGGTATTCTGGTCCAGAACTGCAAACTGAGCAAATGAACGTATAAAACCTAAAAATATATACATATGTACATGTGTCTGGGTGATGGATGTCTGTACACACACAATATTTTAACATCCTGAAAAAACAGAAGCAGGCTAGAAACCCAGTCGTATGATATTTGAGAGTCCCTTCATCCTCCACCTTCCTTTATCTACTTCCATAATCTGTTGGTACCTACTAGGTGAGATACAAGATACTTCCCTCAATTTTATCTGGGTACCACTGTTTCATACTCCCCAAGAAAGTCCCTCATCCTGTGACTATACTCTGTAATATCCCTACTCTGTTCTCTCAAATGCAGAAACCTGTGTACCAATGTAAACATGTATTTAAAAGACCCAGGCATTCCTGTGTCCTGACTCAGTTCTTTCATACAAACATTCCAGAACAACCACCAGCTAAAAGAAAGTGTAACAGATAACAAATGAGATACTACTTGATTTTCTTCTCCAGTTTTCTCTCACATTTGCTCCAACAGATCAAAGTTCCACTTAAAATGAAAGCACAGTTTTGCTCTTTCGTTTCTTTCTGTCCCGACTCATCGCAACTGAATGGAGGATGTACAGAGTTTCCACCAGTCTATCCTTCCAGCTTTCTCCAGTTCCCTATACTGTTAGTACAGGGATCTACTACTCCATACATGCTGACAGCCTACCTTGAAGCATGGTGCCTGCTGCATACAAAGATCAGTCACCTACACTATGTGAACTCCAAAGCCTTTATCTAACTTACAGAAGCACTGAAGTGGTCTGCTTTAAAGCTTCCAATCTCTCAGTCACCAGCATAAATATAATGGGCTTCCACACAAAGTGAAGTCAGTAACAGTTTGAATTCAGCTCTCCATTGGTTACCTCTCCACCACCCACCACCCCACCCTCCTTCATTAAACTGAGATGAACTGTATTTTCCTGGCACTTGAACACATGCTTTGTTTCATATAATGTTCCACACAAAGCTTATACCAGTTTTGTGAGTACTCTTACAGATGCCTAAATAAAAGCTCATACATGAGGCTCCCTTCACATTTTAAATAAAGACAACCATAAAGTACAGCTTAAGTTTCTTACCTGTCACCAAAAAGCATTGGCTTTTGGAGGCACTGCACACAAGCCTCATGAAACCACTGCTTACATTTGCAGCACTGCAACATCTTTAGATACCAGCTTCACAAAAAAAAGAAAAAGAAAAGAAAACCAAGCTATGTTTATAAAAAAAGAGTTACTGAAAATTATTCTTCATTATGTTTAAGTTAAATAGCAAGGGGCCTTCTGACCCAAGCGGATTTTCAGTTTATAAAACAAACAAGTCATCTCTAGAGATATAGAGATATTTCAGTAACATTTATTTCCATAATGAATCATTACTAGAAAAGTGTGGCTAAGAATAATATGAGATAGTTTAGTAAAAGGCTGAATTAAGTTATTAAGTGAAGAAAATACACAATTAATTTCCTCTTACGACCACTTTTTAATTATCAATAATAAATATTTAGTAACTCCATGTAAGCTCCTTCTCACATATTGGATTAGTGTCCTTGTTATTTTCCAAAGCACAAACACAGCCCCATTAATTCAAACATTTGTTCTGAGGATTCAAATACTTCAATCCTCAAAATTAACCTCATAGTTTAAGTTGGGGGTTTTTCTGCATTACAGAAAAAATTCTTACATATCTGTTTACTTACTCTCCAGGTCCTCCACAGTAGCAGTAACACTGCTGGACATTAGTTTTATGACCTGCATCCCACTCAAGGTCTGTTGCATTATATGGTAATGTTTGTTTCATGACTTGCAGTGCTTTGGCATTTGGTCCTTTCTTAAGCGCACCACCCCTCTGGGCCAAAACAAATACATTAGTTTACAAAAATAATATATTTCTGAAGCTTTCAAATACTTTAATTTGGCAGTTACCAAAATCTGTCTATAATAAAGTAAAATATTTTTCACCTCTATTTATGTTTTAATACTAGCATATTTGTTTAAAAATAAATTGAAAGCCAAATGTAATC
>JAAGNO010003526.1:551-13298 GCA_033439905.1 Ceryle rudis | reverse complement strand
AAAGCCAAATGTAATCTATTCTTAAAGTAAATATTAATTCCCAACATATAAAACCTTCATTCGGATTAAAGTTAACCAAAAAGAAACCACTGGAAAAAAGAATGCCTTTTTTTTTTGTTTGTTTCAATTTCAAAAGGAAGCATGCATGCAAGATGAGATGTATTAAAAAGTGCTTTTCTAGGAACACACCTTTGTTGTTGTTGCAAAAACGCACTGTCGACAGAGCCATTTATCATCTGAATCAATCACGCTGGAATCAATATTTGGTGTGTGACACAACTGATGATAACCTGTATTAAAAAAAAAGAGCAACCAAAGTGTTATTAAAATAGTAAAAGAAGCTTCCACAGAATTAACCATATATAATTTTAATGCAACCACAAGGCATTATCCATCAAGTGTCAAAAATCTGATCAAAAAGATTAATAACACATTCAAAATGGTCCTTTAAATTTTCTTAGTAGGAAAAACCCCCACAATACATTGCATAACAGGCATTAGTCACTTAAACGTAGCTTATTATTCACTGAGCTTTTAATAATCGCTAAGGGCTATAAAATTTTAGACCAGTTGAGCAGTCAGTCATAGCCAGGCAAATACTCTGCTTCATAAAACAAATCAAAACACCTTTTAAAATAAAGCAAGTAGAAAAATATCTAGTTACCTTGCCCGCATTTATCACATATAACCATTTCATTTGGTGCTTCTGAATACTCTTCCTGACATATTGTACAGACCATTTCCCCACTTTCAGTGGCTCCTAGATAAATAAGAAAATGTCATTTTTTTTCAGATTACACCCACAGCTGGAACAGTTACCACACGTATGGTGCTTTTTTCCAGTTACAGATCCATGCACTGTAAAACACATTGTTACAGAGCCTAACATCCTACCAAAAATAAATTCAGCTATTTTGTACAGACTGTATGTGTTACAAATATTGATATCACTTATCATAGGCTATCAGATATTTATAGACTATATATTGCCCACTTACTACGCAGTTCATGCTTCCTTAACATCAACAATAAAAATTAAATAGCTGAATAAAGAATGTAAAGGCAGGCTAAAAAAAAAAGGTATAAACAAATCCTATCCGGACAACTGATATGTACATTTTGTATTTGCAGTATTTGTGCTTCTTTTCATGTAAATATATGCACAATTTGATGGACGGTTCTGACCATGGTGCTTTAATATTGACTTATTTCATAAGGGTGTTGGGGTTTATTACTTATTCTACACAACTGCAAGTGTACAAAAGGTCACAGTAACAGAGAGGCAAGGAAAAAGTCAGCTTGCAATCCAGAAACAAAACTACATCTTGCTCCAATTGTACCACAAATAAATGTAAAAAAATGGATTAAAATACAAGTTTCTTAATCCACATGTTATCATACTCATCACTAAAGTTTGATAGTTACAATAAATGAATCAAAGATCATTAACTAGTACTATAGAGAAGCAGAACAGTTATATTTTAAAAGCTTCTCAAAAATAAAGCAGTTGATTTTTTGCTGTTATGAATAGCAAGCTTCTCCTCTCAGCAAAAGTGTTTAGTTTAAACATCAAGAATCTGCAAAAGCCACATCAGACTTCCATTGCCTTCATACAATGAGGAAATTCTAACTGATTTTCAGAATTGTCACTGAAATTGTCATCCACGCTTCATTAGCATTAAATTATCAAAATACTAGCTACTCCTCAAATATCTAGAAAAGGAAAAAGAAAATAAAATCAAAGCTAATATACAATAGATGTTTCATTTGATAATTGCACATTTATTCATGAATACTTCAAAATCTGTAATGGTTTGTTCTGTGCAGTAATTGTGGCATTACTTTTAAATGTGAAAACTCCATTCAAACCTAGGATTTTCCAGTCTGGTTTCTTTCCACATCATGTTGTTTCAACTGAAAACAATAGAAGGACAAACTGTGTAAATTAGGTCCTGGAGTTTTCTGTTAAGACAGAGTATTACACTCTATCCCCATCCAAAGAAACTGAGATGTGATTATTTCTAGATGCATTCTCCCCTCCCTGCACATAGTTATGTGAAAACAAAACAAAACAAAAAAAGTAACTGCAAGGATAGAGTTGTTTGAAAGGATTTTTTTGTCTGCTTTAAATTTGCCTAATTCATGACCCTGGGTCAGATAGAACTATATCACTCTTTAGGATAAAAGAGTATAAGGCAATAACTTATTTTAACAGATATAGTAGTCTAAACAAATAAAATACCAAACAGTGATAACTTCACTGAAGTTCTTGCCTGTTTGTATGTCCTTCCAGAGAACCCAGGATTTGGAACTGTCTTCAAATATAATGAAGCAGTTCTGTTTCAGTTTGTTTATCTGAAAAAAAAACCAAAAAAATACAGTGGAAGCCATGAGTAAAAAGACTTAAACAGAGGAACATATTTAACACCGAGACGATACTGTAATATTTAACCAACTTACAACACTGTAAGAATCCAGTGAAGTTAAATTGTTTACCTTTTTGATAGTTCCAAGATAAAACAAGCCATCTGACCATCTAGCTAGGACATCCTGACCTTCTTCAAATTTACACAGTGGCTTTTTGGCCTTCTGTCCATCACGTAATGACAGCTTGGTCAGAGATGCTGAAGTCTTATGGCTTCGACGTAAAGGAGACCGCTTATGGACCAGTGAATTACCCACCCCTGTAGAGTCTCTAAAGAAAGGCAAGAAAGTAAAGGTAATGAGAATTAGGATACAGTAAAAAAAAAAAAAAGCTATCTATTTTAAATATTAATATGAAACACAGCTAGAACTCACATAGCTAACTCCAGAACTTCAGGTAACTAAAAACCTGGTCATATTTTCAGACTTTATGCATCTTAGTAGCAGTGCCTCTGCTACTATAAAAATCTACAAAATTTAAGAGAGACAAGGTTATATAAGAAAAATATTCTACAAAATCAACTAACGTAAATGAGGATGAGGAGACAAACTTTCCAGCTCAGAGATTCTTCATGAGGTCACCAGAAGCATCGAAGAATGCATCATAAAAGCTCAATACAAGATTACTTATGTAAAACGTAACTCTAGTTTAACTAGAGTCACCGACAGTTTTCTAAAATTCCAAGGAAGCTACAAAGGTCCTAAGCCAATTCTAACTACATTAATTTGGTAGGAAGAGTAGTGATCAGCAAATAACGTGGTACTGAGCAGTCCATTAATCAGAATTAAAACAAAACCATAGTGGGGAGAAAAAAAGAAAGAAACCTGGATGAGTACTATGCTAACTCAAGGTCTATACTGCTTCAGGTACCTCCAGCACAGCATCATCCTTTGCCACTACGCATAACTGTAGATGATTCCAGCACAGGAAGAATTTCAACATGTCAAACTTATCAAGTAAAGTAAGTTTTCCTCTCCATTAGAATCAGAGAGGAAAAGAACAAGGAAGGAAGAACAAAAGATCTTGCAAACTAATTTATGACTGAGTTTCATGTATAAATACCTGAATCAATAATAATCTTTTCCTCGTATAATTCCACAACATATAGCCTGAGTATATACAAGTGTGAATATGCTTTTATGTCAGACTAGTGATCAAATGCTACACTTCAAGCAAAGGAGTAAGATCTAGAAAATTGTAACATAGGACCAAATAATGCACAAGGAAGAATCTTCATAAGTAACATGCAGAATGCGACTATAAAACAAAGGTATCATACATATATATAAATGGATTTTCTCTTTAGAAACTAAACACATGTGTAAGTCTGATGCAAACACAAGGACGGATCAGGGAGTTAAATAGGACAGAGTCAATTTAAAGAACAAAATTTCACCTCGTTCAAAATAGCTTAGGTACATTATCAGCACCATGAAACATTCGAATTCACCACAAAGCACCAACAAAACCAGTAAATGAACTTGTGTCCTATATAGTTTGATAAAAACCACTCTTCAGATATTAGAGAAGTTACTCTAAAGTTTCAAAGAGAAGGGAATCCCTTCTCCATAAGAAGTTTACTATTTATGTTCACTATGAAAATAAAACTGGAATTATAGTGGCTTAAATCATACAAAAAAAAGCAAAAATGAAGAATGAAGGAGTTAATATTCCAGAAAGCAATCAACTTTTTTCTTTTGTACTAAATAGTTTTAAAACCCAAGAAAGTCAGGCAAGAAAGTTAGACAGATGAATTTATAATCAGTGTTAAACAGTGACATCACAGTAAGAGCAGCCATAATGGACCAGACAAGTGTTCCAATCAACTAGCCCAATACCTCTAGCAGCCACATGCACAACTGGGTGACCAGTTTAAGTCCTACCTGATCCCAAATACAAAAATATTGGGATAAGTGACTAAGAAAGACCAGAGGAGCAGGAAAAAAAGTTAGAATAGCACTCCTTCTCCCAAATAGTCTCTTACAAGCTGTGGATCCAAAGATCTCAAGCAATATCATCTCTTTTTTTTTTTTTTTCAGTCCTTCATGGACTTTTCTTCTGCAAGTTTTCCTACATGTTTTGTTGAGCCTGTAAAGCAGCACTTGTTTTGGCTTGTTTCACAGCTGGCACCTTGTCACTTCATTTGACACCCTTCATTACTGCATCAGAGAACTGAATTGTCATTTTCCATCTTCTCCCTTCATGCCCCAGCCATGATCAAAACAGTCTAGAAATAGTTGCAAAACTATAACCTGGCCTCAACTAATAATCCCTTTATTGGGACTCATCATTACAAAGTATTAAAGTACTTAGATACTTCAAATTACATCTATGAACTGAATTTAGCATATTAAACATGTCACTAAGTTGCCATGTGTAATTCAAATCACCTAAAGCAAATTCACTAATGCACCTTGAAACTGTTTTACAAGTTTTTTGACAGGGCTACTTTCTTCTAGAGGCTCAAAGATTTTCTTTCCAGCTTTTATCTAGTTTGATTTAAGAGGCTAGAGAAAGCAGCTAAAAGGCAGGAATGCTGTCTCTTCTTTTCCAGTACTTATAAAAAACAGGAGTGAAAGATCTTGTACATAATAAACAAAGACATAATCAAATATTTTATTATATGTAACCTAGTACAGAATTCCACTTAAAAAAATCAATAGCTTTTTAATTACTTTTGTATTTGAAAAAAGTATTCAAAAATCATATGACATTCTTGAAAGTATGAAGGTTTGTTCCATAATTCCATTCAAATTATAATAAAAATGTGTTGTGCATCATTTTCTGGCACAAAGCACTTAAATGAGTCTATACACTGACTTATACAACAGCCTCAATTGACAATAGCTACTTCAGACACTGAAGTATCTTGAAACACAGTAAAGGTCTGAGCCAATAAAGCAGACACTTCTCCATTGTCCACACTGCTTTCGTTGTGGGAGACAGCACTGCTGAAGTGATGACTAAACAGCTCATGAAGTAGCTCCTGCTGTGGCAAGTTTATGGTTTATCTAACACATCGACTGAAAATAGGGTTAATTATCACAGTAGGCTGACACTAGCTTCACAGTTACTTTCCACAGGGATAAGAAGTTCCTCTTCAGGGAAACAATCTCCCATCAAAACCACTGAGGTAGTAAGTGGGAAAGAGTTACTGTTTTAACAAGTTCACTTGAATTAGCAAACCATAAGTTAATTAAAGTAGGTGTCTCTGAAGTGCCTTCTGGAAATGCTGCACAAGAAATTCAGTGCAGACCAGCATTAGAACTACCTGCTTGAAAACTTTGTCTTGCCACAGCTCTCTCCACTGTAGTGGAGCACCAAAAAGACACCTACCATTAAAATAAAATTTCTCTTGTAAGTGAAACTCAAAACTGGTGCCAATTTTGAAATGTAAAGGTTCTACATTTCCCAGAAACTTGCTTCCAAGACTTCCCTAAAGTTAGCTCCATAGCACTTGCCTACCATGTCATTTATAGTTACCAACAAGATTAGTAACCTCAAAATAATAATTTCCCCGCCACCTCCAAACCTCTCCAAGAACTTCTCATTGCAAAATAGCCAACAGATATCTTGCTTTTCAGCAAAACCTATCCAATATAAAAATGTACTTTCTCGTGTAACTTGCACGACTAAGCTACACTGCATGTCATACAGCAAGTCCAGCCTACCTTGGCTTTACATATTTTACTCAACGCTGAATATGCTGTGGTTGTATTCTTACTCAAGCACTTCAAATGCAAACAAATCACTTATGTGCCCATACAATCTTTCAGAAGTTAGAGAGGAAGTCAGTAAAATGTGTCTGCATGTTCAAATACACTGCAAAATAGAAGTGCACTTTCATCGTTTCTCAAGAAGTTGATCTTGAGAAGCGCTGAAAATGCTCACTGATTTGTCACCTTGGGGTCTGTATCATAACCATAGCTATTCTCATGCAAGACAGGAAGATGACCTTCTATTCATCTACCTAAGGAATTCATTTATAATATGCTGCTGCACCAGAAGACAGCTGTCATTCTCTGTCAACAGGAATGGTAAGCTCACTCTGAAGGTAAACTCCCTAAAAGTGATTTGTGAATCATGGTAACTTACAATGCACAGCATTCTATTTATCAAAATCAAATTTCTGTTAGTTTTGACTTGCTTGTAACTCTTTCTCACCTCTTTATTAGAGGTTAGAAAACGTCAATGTTCATTCAGTGTATCTGACTCCTGTATCTCTACAGTAGTCCTACAAAAGAAGCAGGAAAGTTAGGGAAAAAGATGTGAAGAGGCTGGATGTAAAAAGCCTGAGCCCTCTCCCTCTTGTTTCCAAGTGTCCTTTTCCTCAGCAGCACTGCCAGGGTAAGGTCACTCGTACTTCTGTACTCCTTCCACTGTAACAACCGCTGTGAAACAATTCCTGTTAAAAACTCCCTTGACAGAGTTGTTTCTTCAGCCATCTCAGTTCACCGATCTGTTTCACAGAGCGGTTTGTCAATACAACTGAACAAATGCAAACAAGCAGCCTGGGACAAAAACTCGCTCAACTGTCACTGCCAGACTGCACAACTGAACTACAGTTTCGTCTACAATTCATGGAATTTCAGGAAATTTCTTCCGGAAGGGCTGCCCGATTCATAACTACTGAAACAGTAACAGATTATTGTTACCCTAGGAGTACAAAAAGGTTTTGGAAACCTATTTAAAGTTAGCAAATTTTAACAACTAAGTGCCCAAAGCATATTAAGAGAAAATTTTAATCCACTGTGACAACTCAGAGGTGGGACTTACAGATAATTCATAAACACAAGTCACAGTGAAGAAAATATGAGTTTAGAAAGCCCAGCAGATTTAGCAGAAGGGAATTCAGAGTAGAAATCACACCCAGCATCCTACCAAGACAGCTCACATAGGTTTAAGAACTATCTCAGAACAGAAAAGTGTGGCATTACATAGGAAAGATCTAGTGAAATAACTTAAAATAGCTAGAGATAACAGTTTAAAAGAGCGTCATTACTGATGATTAATCACAATTGTTGTGTCTGAAGTTACAAACTACACTTGTATTAAGCTTTAAAGAAAACTGAACTATGAAGAAGGGTTGTAGAATACCAGCAGTCAGTTCTGCTCTCCTTAAAACAGGACCGTTAACATTGCACTGGGAATGGGACAGTGGATGTTTATCAACGGCTCAGAACAAAACTGAGAGCAGTTTCACACATGGCTTATCCCATACAGCAGCTTGTTCCCCTGCCATCAGCTCTGGAATGACAAGTTGAGTCACCCACAAGCTTTCTATTGAGTTTCCTTTCCCTTAATATGGATTAATATCCTGATATTTTAAACAAATTAAAGCATCTCACAGAAAGGTCTGGTGACCAGCCAAGCCAGGTAAGCAGTAAGCACTCACAGCCAGAAGACAGCAAGAAAGGGAAATTATATTTTACTGAGCCACAATCTTAGCTGGTTTACCCAGCACTGCATAACCAAGCCCAAGCCATGTTTCCAATGTAGCTGTTAACCTGTGACTGGGATCCACTACCTCTGTTAGCAACTGGAGACAATGCTGGACCTGTCACATTTCTTTCCGTCTTTCTTACAGCTTCTCTGTTATCTATCAGATCTCATGCCAAACATTATCTGTTCACTTCATTGACCATAGCTCCATCCCCCAAATAAAAAGATTCTGCTAGGCCAAGAAGACAGACAGGCTTAACAGGATACTCACTCCACTCCAACTCGAACCCAAACTTAGGATCATTCCGATTAAAAACCAAAAAATTCACTTTGCTTTTCATAATGGCAACTTCATTGCAACAGTCACTGTTCCAATTATACATAAACAGGCTATTATATTGAGCTTCCAGTGTGCCATGTCATGGAACATCTGCAAGATAGACTTTGAGCTCCTTACCTTTACACTATTTTGTGTTCTGGACAATCAAAAGGCTAAGCCACATCAACTGTACAGAAGAAGGATAAAAGGAGTCTAACCTAGGCATTTCTCAGTCTAGAAAAACAAAGAGTAATTGCTGGGGGAGAAGTAATACATTCTCCAAAATATTTTCAATCATTTAGAATAATAGAATTGAGATTAGAAAGGATCTCAAGACTTCTCTACTCCCACTCAGCATAGCATCAGCCATGTGAGGCCAGACCAGGCGGCTTTATCCAGTCAGCCCTTGAACCACCCTGGGCCCCTGTTCCACTGCTGAACTGTCCTCATGAGGAGGAAATATTACCCCCTCCCCGTACCCATCAGAATATCTCATTTCAACATTTGCATGTTCTCTTGTCCTCCTGCCATGCACTACTATAAAGAGACTAATCCCAGCTCACTAATCTTCTAGAAGCTGGACAGCTGCTCTTCTCCAGGCTGAACGAGCCTGGTTCCCTTGGCCTCCTCTCATAGGGCAAGTGCTCCAGTCCTTGACTGTCTTGGGGGCCCTCCACCAAACTAGTCTAGTTTGATGTCTTTCTTGCACTGGGACAACCAAAGCACAGTATTCTAGACGATGTCTAACAAGTCTTATGTAGAAGGAAATAATCACTTCCCCCTCAGTCTTCTGGTTCTGTTCCTGTTAACATAGCCCAGGATATCACTTGCCTTTGCTCACAGGACACTGCTGGCTCATGTTCTGCTTTCCATACGATCCCCAGACAATCTTGCAAAGCTTACCCCCAGCCAAACTTAGCCTGGAGTTCTTCCTTCAGATGCAGGACTTTGCTATTGTCTTGAATTTCATGAGGTTCCCGAGAGCCACTTCCTTCAGCCTCGCTGAAGTTGAGGTGACATCCACTCCCCTCCCCTCATCCTCAAATCCTGCCATTTTTAACACAGAAGTCAGTCAGGTTGGTAAGGCCATGGTTTATCCTTGGTAAATATACGCTGGCTGTTTCTAGTCACCACCTTTCTATGTATCCAGAAATCTTCCAGGTAGACTTACTCCATGACTTTCCAAGATACCAAAGCAAGGCTAACCAGTCTATGGTTACCTAGATTGAACTTCTGGCCCATTCTGAAGGTAGGTGCAACATTTACCACCCTCTAATCGTTACAGATAGCCATTGTTCTCCACAACAAGAAAATAGTAAAGAACAGCCCCCAGAGAACATCACACCATTATCTTGGTGCCCTTGCAAGCAGTCTGTCTGGTCCCATGGGCCTGCATGAGTCAAGTTCACGTTTATTTAAATGTGTTCAGCAAGTCAGTTCACAGGCCACTCAAGCAAGCAATGCTTGACATCCACCATGGACAGAAGTTAAATTTTAAGGCAGAAGAACTTTGTCCAATCAATGATTTCAGGATAATCACTCTATTTAAGCTGCTCCTTGTCAGGAAAAGGAGAAATTGTAACTCATTCACTTCTCAGCTCTACCCAGTCAACCATATTACCCATCATGATCACATGTGATTTCCATACAATACATTACTATCCCAATAGGGTGGTGGTTTGTTGAGGTGGTTTGAATCCTTTGAAAGAGCCTTACATTTTGGCTATGATTTTTGCTTTGAACCCTTCTCTCTGATTAGAAACTTTAGACAAAGTCTCTAGTAAACACAGAGCATCTTTCCATTAGTGTATTTTTTTTTTAATTAGCTCTATGCTTTCAAAAGTATATCACATTACCTGACAAAAGTAGCTAGTTTTGCTTAGAAGAAAACAAACAAACAAAAAAAACCCCACCAAACACAACTGGTAATAACAGCAAAGTCCTCACAGCCCATTCAGTTGATTATAAGTTAGGTCTCTGAATCTATTGTACATTAGAAAAAGAATTTGGCCAATTAAAAATGTTTCCCACTCCCCAAGAGGGCAGTTCAGTAGTGGAATAGGGGCCCCAGGGTGGTTGTGTGGCCTCCATCACTGCAGGCTTTCAAGGGCTGACTGGATAAAGCCACCTGGTCTGGCCTCACATGGCTGATGCTACACTAAGCAGGACTAGAGAACTCCCAAGATCCCTTCTAACCCAAGACATCTTTTGATCCTGTTAAGTATGAGTGTCCTTAATGACTGATTCATACAATTAAAAAGATGTAGCCACCAGGATAAATGTATTCTCCTGTCCATAATACTACAGTCATTTGTGATTTTGGTTTTACTTGCTTACATTCTCCTTCAAGGAATAATAGAGAACTAGAAGTGCTTTCATTCTGTTTGATATAGAATGTGCTAGTATTAGTGTCTAAAATATCATCACAGAATAACATATTTACCTATTTTAGCATGCAGGAAAATAGGGTAGGGCAGTCCTCTACTGTAAGAACCATTTGTACACAAAGAGAAGAGGCAGAAGGTAGTATCAGGGAGAGAACAATGATGGTTCCAACACACCTTCTCAGATCAGAGCTTCCCTTACTTGTGAAGTTAGCACCTCCTTGAACACAGCAACTGCCTTTTGGGTTGCTTTGGTATCCAGATACAGGATGCCCAGCAACATAACCAAGGGCGATAGTATGAGCATGCACCCAAGCACTGTAAGAGTTAACAGACAACATGCTGGCTTGCACTGGGGGGAGGGTGGGAAGAAGAGGGATTTCAGAGGTGATCAAAACCCCAGAAAGAGAAATTTCCTTCTTTAAGGCAACCTTCATAAGCATGCCACAGAAAGAAATTAAAAATAATCAACCTAAAACATAAAGCAGTATTATATTCCAAGATATTTAGTGAATTAAATATGTCCAGACTCATCAGGAATGCTCTCATCATTAGCTCTGTCTCTTGAAGAAAATTAAGCCTCTTGATTTCACACCTGCATAGAGATTATACCTTCTAGGAAAAGACCATCACCTTGAAATCTAGATTGTTCAAAGTATAAATTCAAGTAGTTTCAGTGCTCTCAGTAACAGGTATTACCCTGCCCAAGGACCCTCCAGCAATACCTGTGGTTTTATAATTCTTCTCTTGGTGTGTTTTGCTCAAAGACACACTTCCCCTCCATTTCCTGCATAGAAGGCCTGTAAAGAAGGTGAAACCAACTCTGCAACAAGCTCAGAGGTCAGTCACACTACGTGTGCTGTCAATTCACAAACTAAAAGAAGATTCTTATTGGCTTCTAGTCACATGGGTTTCTTCCCTTCAAGCTTTCACCTCTACAACTAGCGTGAGGAGCAAAAAACTATGCTTTAAAGTAATTTTAGGTGCCTCTAGTACTATATTCACTCACATCTATCTCCAGGATATACAGAAGTCCACTCTCTATTAGGAAATGAAGTACAACTTAATTATTTCAGCTGCTCTTCTCATAGTCTTTACCTAATGCAAGGGTGGACAAGCTTAACTGTATCCAAGGCCAACCTTGATTCTAGCCCTTCACCTATTAAAAATATATATATATATACACACACCTCAGCAACTGGTAATTAGCCATATTAAGCCAACTTTTGACAAGCATCTACATCTCATTTTAAATTCCTCCCAGAGCAGAAAAGTTGTCGAGAAGCCACACATCTATAGCTGACAAAATAAGGGTTAATTGTGGAAAACATTACATTATGCTTGCAGTATAGATCCACATTTCACCAGCTTGTAGCTCCTCACAAAGCTCCTTCTCACTTTCACAACTTTATTACAAACTGCCTTTAATATTTTCAATCTTTGTTTTCCCTTATTCTCCTTCCACTAAAAAGCTATGAAGCTACTAACCTATATTCTAACACTATAGGCACTAAGTTTTTTTCCTTCGTTTAACCGCGAATGCTTCCAAATTAATTACAGTTTGAGCTCTCAAAAAGGGATGAGCATTAACCTGTTAAACTTTTTACAGTCCCAAAGAAAAAAAAAATCAACAGGAAAACTATTTTCTTATTATCCCACACTTTAGACAGTTTAAGTATAAAGCACTGATCACTTTCCTCACACTAAATCATGCTATTATCCATTATATTATGCTTGACCTTTAAAAGTCATGAGCAAGACCTAACTATCAAAAATTGAAGAAACAAAAATAATGCTACACTGCTTTCCCAGGAGGCTCTTTCATTTAATTATGCAGGCAGGTCCTTTCCTTTAAATATCACACAGATACTTCATGGATGGATGGAAACCCCTGTATTTCAACACTAATATCAGTGTCCAGAGCATCCAACACAGTACCATATTGTTCTCTCTGACTAACAAGGGCATCAACCCATCCTTCCTACAGGATTCAAATACCAAAGAAAAGAAAACATGTTATTGCACATCCTTTCATCCAGCAACAGTTACCATATTTCACTAGAGTAAAAATGCACGCTTCTAATCACATTGAAATCCTCGAGCTTAACACAGACTAAGAGGTGAGACGCTGCAAATTAAAAAAACAAAAAAAAAAAAAAAAGAAAAAAAGAAAAAAA
>JAAGNO010003525.1:1896-51447 GCA_033439905.1 Ceryle rudis | reverse complement strand
TTTAAAGGCTCTTAAATTTTAAGCATTAAGCAGAAAATATGAAAATAAAGTTTAAAAAAATCTGCAGAATTAAATTATATCTAAATAATTAACATTGCAAAACTACTGATTTCTTTTCTAAATTCCAAAAATTGAGGTATAGCAAAGGAGATGTCATCAGTCAAAAAAAGTGTGCCTTAAAATAGCTGACTGTTGGAAAAATCTCTCACAGAGATATAAAAATAGTGCATAACAAATGTCAAAATGGATCAAGGTTTGGCAGGGTTAAGGTTAGAAAAGAATACTCCAAAAAATCTGGAGGATCATGGTTAGGTAACAAATAGGGAACATTGACAAATAAATTAGTAAAAAGCTCTTCTTAAAACAGCATCAACTTTAAACATTAAAAACTTGAACCACAACCACAATAAAACAGCAGAGTTAGACATGAACCACATATTGTACAGTACAAAAAGAGCACACCGTAGACAACCAATATAAGATCAACACTTTGCTTACATGAAGGATTGTCCCAAGGGATCGCAAAGAACAACGCCCTTGTAATTTCAACTCTAGCATCAGGCTCTTAATTCTGCATTACAACATTTACTGTTGAGTGCTTGCTTAGACTGCAGAGTAACTGTTCGTTCCATTAAAAAGTAGGGGCTAGTTGCATTAAAAAATGCTCTGAGATAGACAAAAACACTGCTATGATTTTCTTTTAGTGTTCAGCTAAATATTGCCTCTGTCCTAACTATGTATGTTTTTCAAAATCTGCAAGCAATGTCATTACTAGAACTCCTTCATTGAAATAAAAACACTATCCTTGACTGTCAAGTAGCTACTTTTCATGCAACAGTGACCCCAGTTTGACAGAAGACCACAACGCACACAGGTCAAACATGTAAGCAAGACTTTTTAAGCCAAATTTCACTGTTGTCTTAAAGGTAAAATTTAGTTTGTTATGCAACTAGCCGTCTGTATATTACACCTTCTCCATTTTGACTTTACCGAAGATTTAATTTCTAAAGCATTATGCATTCTTATATAAGTCTATTTTTGTATGCATTTGTCATGGGTTTCACATTTGGTGACTGGTTAGCAGTGTGCTGGCCATCTTTGGTTTGTAGAGGAAATCTTAACCATGAACAACTGAGGGGGCTTAAAAGAACGGTTTTAAATGCTAGCTTTTTACTCAAACTTGTATCTATACTACAGCACGCCACATTAAGTAGAAGCACACATCACAAAATTGCACAGGGATTACAATATTACATCCAGTCTGCATAAAATTGAATTCCACTACTGACCAGGTCACAAAATGGCTGCACTTTCTAGTCTAAAACTAATTTGCATATTGTACACATGTAGGACATTTTTTTTACTTCAGTCACAATAATGCATGCAAGTTTGTTTTTTGTAACAAATTTTGTAAATTTGCTCATGCTATCTAGTTTCAAGAGAGCCATTTTTTTTTTTTTGAACATTTGCAATAACTCACCTCTTGTTAATTAATAGTTCTAGTGCATGCATATGGTGTATAAAGGTAAGTAAACATGCAATTTTTTCACATTCTAAAACTATGGCAGTTTAGGCCATATTGTGCTGCCTGCATTTAATCTGTAATGCAGTGTGTCTTAAACGTTTCAATCCCGTATTAATAGGTGGCATTACACATAACACCTATATAGCAGCAAAGCTAATACAGCTTGTGATTAAAAATGTTTAAAAATAGCTAATAAATCAGATTATCTTGAGGTATTATTTCTTGCAAGTCAAAATGGAGAGCAAAAAATCAACCCTAATTTTTAGTTTATGTATACACTGAAAATAGCAACAACAATAAAAATAAGCTTTTTGTAGCAGACATATTCCATCTTCACTATTTTGCTACCTTTGGTAAATTACTGGGGCAGATCTTGAAGTTAAAAACCCATGTTTAGAAATAAGTGCACGCTTCACCCACTATATATAGCAGCAGACTGTGTGCCCCTACGCAAAAACATTCTCATATCTAGTTTTAACTTTACATATAAAAATAACTTGGAGAAAATACAAAAAAACATTTTATTTTAACATGAAAATATCACAAAAATTAGTAAGCCTGAGATGTAGGGTTTTGGTGAAAAACAAGAGGCTTGTAGTGTTTTGGCTGCTGATAAAGATGCATGTATTGATAGCTGGGGTGAAAAGCAGAAGAATGCACTTATTTCTTCTGCATGTCAGTATCTTCAAACACAGTAAGCCACATGCACCCTTCTTTCCTTGTGTAGATGCTGGTTCACCATGTTTAATTCCAGCGGAAGTGGATCTGACGTGGGCGGTCAGCCCCCTCCTTTACCAATGGCTTATGGAATTCACGTCCTGCACGAGAGTGGATATTTGCCCAACAAAACTCACAGTAATACTGCAGGCAAGTGACATTGGCACAAAAGAAAGGAGCAAACTTTCCACCGCACCGTGCACCCTGGCATTCGTCACACATCTGGTCATCCAACACATATGGCTTTACCTCCACCTGTTGGAGTAAACCAGAAACAGTTCTAGTTAATACCTATTCCTAGTTGAAGTTATCTGAGGGTATTCAGCTTTTTTTTTTTTTCTGGTTTTTAAAAAAACAACCCACAAAAGTCTGGAATCAGACATATTAACACCTTTATCTAACTGATGACTTTATTACTCTACCATTTCTCAGGTACACATCTGTCCGTACAGTAAGCAGAACACTTCATGGCAGACCTTTAGGAAGTACACTATCTATGTAATAAATAGCTACACCAAAACCTCCTCTTAATTTATTCTGGAAGGATCTTCTTGGCAAATGATGATACGAAAGAAGTATGTGTAGAAAACAAGCGAACAAGCCCAAAAGACTCACAACTAAATCAACTTCCAAACGTTCCAAAACTTCCAACATCGAAATCTATACTGTTCAGCAAAAAATAACTGAACATACAAGAATGTAACCATTTATACATTAACCTCTTCTAAAAAGTAAGTCTCTGCACGTACTACTTTTGTGCGAAAATTTTAAGTACTTTCTGCAGGCTGGCACACAGGTCTTTTAGCACTCCTGTTCCCTATAAATTCATTAAAATTTATAAAATATGGTCAAATTTAGAGCTACAGATTTTGGTCATTCCCTTTTTGTGGCTTTCAGCTGTACAGTCTATCTGACAATATTTTGCAAGTATACAGACTGCTAAAAACACCTGTCTTACACAGCTTCTTTGTCCAAAACTCATCTGACTGCCAGAATGGAAAAGTGGCAGGAGTCCAGTGGTAAATTTGCATTATGTCTTTCTGTAACTGAACTGTTAGAGACTGGGATCAGACAGGAAGAAATACTTCTTAATAAAACACAAAATGAGTTGACTCCATCGTTAAGGAATGTATTGTTGTCTTCCACACTTTCCTCACTTTTGAGGATGTAGCGAAAAAGTTATTCCAGTTGATACTAAAACTCGCTGCTGTAAGAGAGATTTTTCTGAGATACCATTACCTGAGAAGAATGCTACATACAGACGTTGAACTTTGTACTATACTCAGACAGAATCTTTGAAATAGTAACTTCAATATTCTATTTGCTTTCCATTCTGTCTCCAGAGGAAAAATTTACACCTACAGCTACCCACCGCAAAGTTTTACAGCAGAATAGTCTTCGTGTTCTTAAGCTTCGGAAGTAGAGGGCATACTTGATGTGTTAAACACATCTACGTTTGAGATAGAGTATGTTTCTTCCAGCGATCTATATTCAGTACAAGCTCTACTACTTATTTCACTACAACACACAAATTACACTCAAGCTTTCCAATAAACAGATACCTTACGCAGTAACTGTGTGTGTCATTCAAAATTACTGAAAGCATGAAGCAGCATATATTTCAAGCTTCAGTGCATTAGTGCACGAAGATCAGTATGAGGATGATTTCAAATGTATTAGAGAAACACTTTGGGCTATGGATGTACCACATGAAGTGCATTCAGACTGCTGGCATACGAAAGTTAACACTTTGAGGAATTGTTTGGAGCTGAAACTCCAAACAAGTTTCAAGGAAATTTTTGGAGATGAGCTTTCATATATGATAAAACAAGATGAGGAGCACTTTACTGAAGAAAAAAAATCTGCTAGAGAAACTAAGCATATCTACAAATAAAAAGAACTGGAGAGAAGCTGCAGAGTACTTAGGTAAGGAAGAAGTTAAGATCACAGACAACGTTTGTTAAGTAACTGTGACACTAAGATTTCCAGTTAAGGTAGGCAAAGCTATGTGCAAAAAAATAAATGCTATAAATACTCTGAAGGATGAACAGGTGACCTGCAAAATTTGGCAATGAAAAAAAAATTCTACATAGACAAAACTGGTTATTAAAAGAATGACCTACAGAATCTGGATGGAAATGGTATACAAAGGCTATGCTAAAGTAAGAGGTAGGAGAACAGCCTGTCTCTAAGATTTCACTGAAATATGTAATATACTGCTTTATTGGGCAGCATATGTACACCCGTCAGATGAAGGCAGTACCTGAATCTTCCTCATTTACAAAACCAGTGGTTCACATACAAATTGCTGCTCATCTATAAATCAGCAGTAATACTGATTTCAGAATATTTTTAGAGCCTGAAAAGGCATTAGTGTAAAAACAACATAGAACAAAGAAATATTTCTGAAAATAGCTTTGTTCATACTTTCAGGAACAATTCCAAGTTAAAGTGTTCCCTATAAAGAGGCTGTTCTCCACAAATACTTGGGTTGTATAAAAATATAGATAATCATATAAATAATATGGACTGACAATATGATTTAATTAGAAAAGATGATTAAAAAAATTAAGATTAAAAGCCTCAGAAATAAACAAAGAAGTTCATGAACTCTCCCCATCACAAGACTTACAGACAAATATATTAAAATCCTTTGATTTGGCATTGCTGTATTTTGCTAGTGAAGCACCTCAGCGGTAGCGCACATTTTTAAAAATAATACAAAAATAAAGTGGCTTGCAGCACATGCCCACTGTTTTACTGGAAATTTAATACTTAAAGGGAGATGGGTAGTAAAGTGTTATGTCACACCAACAAGTTATACACCTTTCTCTACAAGCACGAAGCACTGCCATTTCAGAAGCCTGCTCAGCATCCAAAGAACCCTTAAAATCTCTAGTGATCTATCAAAAAAAAACCCCCAAAACAAAAAACAAAACCCAAACCAACACATCACCGTACTTGGAAGTGCAGCCTTCATAGGTAAGCTCATGCCTTCCTTTCTCTTACGACATCTCATTGCCCATCTGCCATATACTCCTCTACTGCAAAGGACACTCCCATGAAGAAGACGACCAAGATAAAAGTGTTCCCTAGTTTACAGGGTTCACATACATGTGTCCCACCTTTGAGGGATAGCTAGTTTGGATAGGACCCAACCGTCCACCTCTAATTTGAATGTTGGGTCACTTCACAGCCAAATGCACTATAGACGGTTCCTGAAATACACTAAGCGATACCTGATTCTGAAGCTAAATGACCCATTTAGCATTTCTTTAGAGGGAGTTCTCTGTTCTGGTTCTTAAACCCATTTTGTCAGAATACTCAAATGCAAGATAATTAATAGTTTTATTTCCTCTCACACAGTCTAAGTGTCAAGGCCATTTTCTTGCTACATAAATAGCCAAAAGTTAAGAGCTCTGAGGCAAAGTCATCTGCAAGTCACGAGGATGGGAATCACACCAATAAGATGTAGCTGTCACGTTAGTTCACTACCCACTTTCAGCACCACTCATCCTCTGGAAAGGACCATGTTTGAGGATTTCAGGACACTAGGCAACCAGTATCTGACAGAGAGATAGATGTAAAGCTGTATTACTCTATTTGAAAGGAGAGAAGCACATGCTACCTCCCTACAGCAGACTTTTGTTAACTGTACTACTCTCTTTTTCCCATGTCTTTGATCTGTAGAGGAGACTGGACCTTGAACTACTTTACTTACTCAACCCTTCTTCCTCCAAGACCCTTTTTCTTAAAAAAAAAAAAAAAGAAAAATAATAATAGAAAAAAAATCTATTAATACCAATGACTATTTGCAGCTCTTGACATCGAAACTAGTGACACTTAAAACTGACATAATATAGATGCCAGTTTCCTTTGTTACTCTTATATTTCCAATTAGCAGCAATGAAGTTGACTAGTCATTATTAATAAAAGTTAGTTTTGCTTTGGGTAGCAATAAGCATCTATAAAAACCAGAAATGTACATTGGTAAATACTAGGAAGGCACTCTCAAGAAGAAAGGATAAGACATTTTGGATTTTAGATGTTGAGGTTGATTGATTTTCTGAAGTACTAAGCACTAACTGGCTGAAATTGAGGGCAGCTGTAAATGTAAAGCTAATCTGAAACCAATGAATACCAGAGTTTCCTATGAATAAGAGAGGAATTAACACAGTATTTGGTTTCATTAGAACAAAGGAGAGAAAAAGATTTTCAAGCCTTTTGCCCATACAGAACAAACCCAGGAACTCCAGAACGGAAAGAACATATGGTTTGACGTATGTCCAAGGAACAAACTGCTGCTCTGTGGAATGCATGTTGTTTGTTTGGAGGCATTCATTGTTTAACTCTTGGAGTTACAAGAATACTAAAAGAAATGTAGAAACTGGCATGAAAGCGAATCAAATGCAATGTTACCACACCCTAAAAAGTTCCTGTATATATCAGCACTCTTGTAGTTATTTAACTTCTGTGTAACTTACTCGTTTATCAATATCGCCATGCTGAAGTTGAACAAACCGAGCACTGATGGCAGCAATATAACTCTGCTGATTGGAAAAAGCAACACGGCCAGCACCTTTTGGGTATTTCAGCTCAGGGTCAGTATCAATTCCTGCGTAACAAACTCCACCGTAGAGACGGTCCATGATCATGGCCAATTCCACTATTAAGAAACAAAATAATGTTCATCTAAACTGTTCTTACAGTACAAAGTTGATATAATATTCTTGTATTTAAAAATACTAGAAAACTTTATTTTAATTAATTTTGCAACAGCTGATGTAGCATTAAGAATAGGCAATATAAAAACATATTAAGTCAGCTATGAAATACTCAGCAGACAGATTTTTCATGCTGTGGGTACATACATCCAAGGAACAATGGAATTGTAAGTCCTTGCAGGCCTTGATAACCTGGAACTGAAACTCCAGGGCAGTTTTCTTCAGGGGATTACAGCAAAAGGCTATTTGGGCAAGCATGGAATGTAAGCTGTATAAAATAGTTTCACATGCCACAGATTCCTTGGTACATGTTCCATGTTCTTTGGCTATCTGATGCTCTATGTCCTGCTTAAATTTAAAGATGTAGTTAGCATCTTTTCATCAGTCACACAGAGCTTGATTATCTCTACAGTGCTACACTTACCACAGATAATAAAGTTCACAGAAACAAAAATCTTGGATTTTACGGATCAAGCAGTTTAGTAATCCTCTATTAATATTTTATACTGAATCCAGTTTTGCAATTCATTTAGGTAGAAAATACTAATTTTTCCAGAATTAGTATCTTCTGTATTAGGGTACAAATGTGTCAGTGGTCACTGATGTTCAGCAGTTGCTTGAAAAGTCTCCTACAGTTTTACTGCTTTTGTCAAGTCATGTTTCTTATTTCACAGTGCCATAGAAGTTTCATTTTCACATATATGTGGCATCCATTAAATTTATCAGAAGACAGTCATCCAGAGTATTCGGACTGAATTTAAAGAAAAAATAAATCTGCAGTTGAACGTAAGTACATAAACTGTGTTTATACTCATTTACAGAGCATGTACTACAGTGAAAAGTACAGTCTTTAAAAAGAAAATCTTGACCATTGCAGGCCCAAGACAGAAAAAAAAAATTATGATTCTTTATACACCAAATCACTTCTTCATTCTCCTACATCTTCCATCTGAAAGCCCATCTTTCTGTAAGACTAAAATTTATTATGTATGGAAGTATGGAAGACTAACAAAATCAAGGCAACATTCTAATAGAAAATGGGATTTGAACCATTGTATGTTATGCTTCTACTTCCAAGATTCACTTCAACCTACTTACTAGAAGGCCACCATAAAATATCGTAAAAGGCTACTGCAGCTAATCTCACAAAGCAGACTATCCAGGTTGCAGAACACAGCTACAGAAACATTTAATTTTTCCTTCATGCACTCTGACAAGACTCCTGCAATATCATATAGTGTTGCGCCATACAAACTGTGCTAGCTCTCTGAATCTCTACCTTTTTTCCTCTATTCCTACCCCTTCCAGCACTCCTCCATCACCTGTGGTTTTGCTTTGTGTATATTAGGAAGAGTAACTGCAGCCTGATAGCAGCAGTAGAGTGGCTGATGTACAATGACAAGCAAGTACAAATAGAGCTCCACGTACTCAAAGAACATGGCAGAGAGGCTTTCATAGCATCATTTTAAAAACAAACTCTTTCATGACCTTGTTTACACTACGGTTTTGCTAATATGATCAAAATCTTTTCTACAGCATGTAAGTTTCCAGTAGATCTCTACAATGAACAGTAGTTTATGGTCAAAGCCAGATGAAAACACTTACTAGAGAAATGTAAGAATACACGAATACTGTACTGTGTTTATAACTATCATGACAGTCTTCTATTTTTCATATGTATGTATCTTTATCCATACATAACTATACAAAAGTATGCATGGTTCAAATTATTTCCAGTAATCTCCCACTTCTGAAAATAGCTACAGATTATACTCACCAGCTCTTAATGGTCTAGGGACTCCTCCAACAAAAATTGTTTTTCGAGGATCAAGTGGCTGGGAACCATCCATCACAAAGTCACTGTCGCTTAAATTCCAGGGACGGATCTGAACCTATTAAAGTGGGAAAGGAAACAGCATGCTACTTCAAGTTTCACTACATCATGGATATACGTTCATCAGCCTAAACAATCATAACCCCATTAGCTCAGCATGCCTAGGTGCTCTGTTTTAATCCTATTAATTCAAAATACAACAATTTTAAAATCATCCAACTGTTCCAGATGTTGATCTCTGCCAACAGTGGTTTGCTTTTGATTATTTTCATCATCATCGTTTCAAATGCAGCTTTAAACAGATGGCAGCTATAGCCTGCAGGCCATCTACCATTCACTTACTGGCTTGTCCTTGATAGTAGGACTGGAAACACACAGATAGAGCTTTCCGTCTTCTTCAATGCAGGCATCAATCAGGGCCTGAACAGAACTCTCTTCTTGGAACAGGAGGAACGCATAACCTGGAAAAACAGCCAAACCAACTGATAGTTCTTCTTTTGCCTTTATTGTTCATAATCATCTTTGCCAGTGATTTTTCCATACATATGTGTTTACTCCAAAAGTAAAAGAAAGTCAAACCAGTTCTTTTCTATTAGTCATCTTTCTTGACTATGTACTACCTTGTCCATCAACAAGATCAGGAGAACTTCTATCCCTGAAATAATGGTCAAAAGAGACTAATAACCAAGTACAAGCAAACGTGTCTGCTCTGTCCTGTACTGGAAGTCTAGGCTAAGCACAATTCATTGGCAGCAACAGACATTATACAATGAAAATCCGACTTGGCACAAAGGACTAATCTCTATTCTAGAGATTAGATCAAAGTACTTTGTTACGTAAGTGACCCAGCAAACATCCCAAACGCTACAAAAATAGGAATTAAAATGCTTATTTAATGCTACAGTAAAAACAGACAGTCAGACAGGCAAAGAACCTGAAATCTTAAAATACTTCAACAGTTACAGTATAATGATCTATGCAAGATTTGTTGACAGGTGCTCAATAGTACAATTAGGGTTGTAGTCTAAAATGAACTTTTAAAGGACCATAAATCCACATTTCTTTGAGATTACTACCCACTGTGGAATTTTCACACAAAGTTATGTTTATTACTTGGATGGAAAAATAAATTCTGAAGCAGCTGCACTGGAGTGGGCTTGGCAAGAGGGAGCACGGCTGCTTTACCAAGCCTTTTGGAAATGACACTGTATTTCTGAGAGAAGTGAGTTAACCACTGGCAATTTCTTATTGTAAACAGCGTAGGTCATCAAGGCAAAGATGGTAAGGTGCATCTTGAAAAGCATTAAAAGAATCAGTGTGTTAAGAAGAATGTAAGATTAGAGAAACAAATGCAAAAACTGAGTGTAGACCCATGGAAACCAACGTAGAATTTAAAGAAAAAGCTGTAAGGCTTACACTAGTCTTTCTCATAACTTGTACCTCTTTTCTTACCCCTCATACTGTGGTCTTATCTCAGCTGCTAGAATGGACACATGACAAGTTTTTATGTACTCTATGTTTTTATGTAATTCTTACTTATTTTCTTAACAAATATGTCTCTTCGAATCTCCGGGCTTGGGCTGGTGGATTTCCTTGTGAAGTCCATTCTTCACTGCTGAACAATACTTTTTAGTGACACCCTCTTTAACTTAAGCTTAATTAGTAATTATTTAGATTCAAAAGTCTGATTAATGGGATATCTTTCAGTATTTACCTTTGAATTCAAAATCCACATATTACCCATGCAAAACTCGCTCACTGAATTAGGGCATGTGCAGACTGGCATGGGTGAGACCAGACCTGTGTAACTGTCCTTACTCATGTGGATGCCAGGTACCCACATTTCTCTTTGAATGGAGACCTCAGTACAAGAATCATGGAAGTGCAAAAACTTGATTAGATAAAGGGAGGGCTGAATGCAGATGATATCGACTAAGGGATCAGACATACAAAGTAAGACCCAAAGCCAGAAGTAAGATATTTGCCAGATGCTGGGATTCCATCCATTCTTATTCAAAAGCAAATCAAGGATACTGATGTATAGCTCTTGAGAGAAAGACAGTCAGTATTTCCACGATTGACCACCTGTATGTCTGAAGCTATTAATATGCTTAACTGTGGCAGCTTGTAAAAGATAGACATTTCAAATACGAGAACTCGGTGAAGGAACAATCAGGATTAAGATAGTGTACCTCACCTGAAATAAAAGGAAAGCAATACCAAAACTATACCTGAATACTACTGTCTCAACATTATTTGCAAAATGTACTCATCCCCCTTATTTTAAGCATCAGACAGGCTTGTTTCATGAGCTTAGCTGTACTTCTCCTGCTCTGAAGACAAAGTTAGGCTACAGTGCGTACTATGAAATTGGTCTGGCTGTAGTTTTGCTCCACAGATCTAGTCTCTCAATGATTTATAACACGTTTTAGTTTGCTCCCCAAATCTAGCCTGGAGGAAAATAACCAGTTCTCTTGAGAAAGAAAAATGGCTAGAGAAGATAATTTTCTGAGGTCCTATATTTTTATAGCCATATATAGAGAGAGCAATCCCTTCCAAAGAATGCTAGACTAGCACAGTCTTACATAGAAGCCACTCTCCATCACTTGCCCTGAACCAGGGTGAATTTCCTGGCACAAATCAACGATACTTTGCCATAGACTTCTCTGAGGAACACTAGTTACAGCCTATATACATTAGCTAAAAAGTGCTTGCAAAGGGAAATTACACTCCTATCTTAGGTATTTCATTTAGACGTCATAAATTAGGGCTCCTCTTGTTACTACAGCTATCACATGTTAACAATTGTATGGCACAAACTTTATTCTTATGCCTTTCTGCTTTCTCAGTATATGCTTTTATTGGATTATTTTTCACCTCGGCGTCCATAACTTGTGAACTGTTGTGGATGTTTAAAGTCTGCAAAGCTAGTGTGATGGTGGTAAGTTATGTGCATAAGCATGATGAAAAATTTGAAGTGCCTAACTAGTCTTTTTGGAGTAGTACATGGTGGGGAGGTAGGGTAAAGAGTAGGAGGTGTTTACTACAACATAGCTTAGCTCCCCATTTTCCTGTTTTTTTTTTTTGCTGTACCGCATCAGGCATTTAACAGCTTCACACCCAACAGCAATGCAAGTCTGTTTACAATAAAAAAAGCAAAGCTACCGTTTTCTTTGAAGGAAGTTGCCTCATACCTTTGGGTCATATCTACACCAACGGCAGCTAGTCATGATCAGACATCATTTGCCCAGAGACAAAGCTTGTATGGTTTGGACGTTATGTCACAAGGTGAAAAGTATTAGATGAAACACAGTCTTATAAAAAATTCTTATTCATGTGCACCTCTACCAGAACTTACACCCCCCATGTCATGTTTAGGTAACCCCTGTTGGTGTTTATCACTTGACTGGAATTATTACTAATACTCGTGTTTTCAAAGGCAACCAGTGTGCTTGACTTTGATAATACTTGTCCTCAGAAAATTACCTCAAACAATAAACAAATCTTTCTGGAGATGGTAACTTGGTTTAGAAATACATTCTCTGATATCTAAAGATACTGTCCTGGTTGTAGCCATCCTTAGCCTGAGCTGACATTTCTCGTAATGAAACAAGACCAAGAAATTAAGTATTTTTTTCTTTTTAATGTATTGGGTCAGCCCTGGAAACAGAAAGCCCATCAGATAAGTCTGAAGAGTCCTAGCTGTATTACCAAATTAAACCTTTTATTTTTTTCTATTTATTACATAAAGAAGAAATCAAAAGTAAGGCATTTTAGACAAGAGTCACACTCGTAGCTATCACAATTTTGAGCAATGTATAATTTATTTCATAGTAGCATGGAAGTTGCCATATGGAGAATGACTGCTTCTCCCTCTATGCATGCTCTGTATAGAAATCAGAAAGCAGCTTCAAGTTCTAACGCCAGTTAACTATTGCTAATGGCTTAGAGGAGTCAAGAAAAGTCAGTGCAAGCCAGCATGGACAGACCATGCCAGTCAGTACAACTGTGTTTTGTTTTGGGGTTGGTTCCTCTACTGTCATGACAGACTCTCCCCAGAGGAGGCTAAATGGCCTCAGTGCGGTGCAATTCTTGCCCACAAAATGCTGTGGTTTAGCATAAATCAGAAAGAATCAGTGTAAACTGCAGGTTGATACAGACAATGAATCTACAATTTGATGATGGGAATAATTCACATTGGAGAAGGACACACAACATTTAATCTATTCCTCTTTAAAGATATCTCATCTCCATATTAATTAAATTTAATCTTTACAACATAAATCTTTCCCTTGTTCAGTTTAGTCATCTTTAATGGAGAATTAATTCCAAAATACACTTGAAGTGAAAAAACGCAGGCTGATGCAATTGTAATGTAGCTATTAGCTGAGGCACTTTGAGTAGGGGGGTAGCAGGATTCACTTCAAGATCCAAAGACTTATTTCCATTTTTCTGCAGTTACTGCATTTAATCTTCTACTGTAGCACAGAGGTCCAGTTAATGTAGTCACTGGTGACT
Source organism: Ceryle rudis (assembly GCA_033439905.1). Lineage (NCBI taxonomy): Eukaryota > Metazoa > Chordata > Aves > Coraciiformes > Cerylidae > Ceryle > Ceryle rudis. The sequence continues at coordinate 38,129 of JAAGNO010003525.1, read as the reverse complement.
GGAGGGTTACTCAGTTGACCAAGAGGGACACAGAGGTGTCCAGCACCATTTATCCTCTATAGGACTTTGCCTAACCTTCAAGAGGTGCTCCGGAATGGTGTGGGACTTGATGAGGTGCTGCACCACATTTGTGAGACCTGTGTAAATGTTTTAGATATCCTCAGTTTAGGCAAATGAATCAAGCTCAATGTGCTTATGTTACAGTGACCTGAATAGCCCTCTTATACTTCACCACCTGTACTGTCCAGATTCTTATTGATTAAAGGAAGCTTAGATGCTAATCACACATGAAGACACCTATAGTTACTTGCCTGAATCCAGAGTTCAATACTACCTAGTGTGATCAAACAAGCTGGTAATACGTTAAACAGACACTGAATGGGCCTGGGGTTTTGCTTCTTGAACTGGCAACAGAACATTTTCAACCTGATTTTTTCAGTCAGTTCGAAATTAGCAGTTAATAACTTTAAATAAGTGAAGCTACTGCACAACTGCTGTAATAGAAGGCATGAGAAACACCCAGACAATTAGAAAAGGCTGGAGATACTGTCCTGTTTAAATCAGATTATCCTCTATTTGATATGGACTATAAATAGTACAGAGCACACAAACAACTGGGCATATTTTGAAAGGCCTTCTTTGGATTTGCATACCCTCAGGACACCATTTCTTAGAGAACTTAATTATCATAAGGAGTCCTCACCTCAGCAAGATGCTTTGGACATGTGTCCTGTCTCATAAATGAGCATATTTGCCAAATATGTAATAACAAGAGTTATGATAAACAGTGGCAAGTCAGAAAGGAAGGAATTCTCCATTCCAGTTGGCAGATCACTTACAGACTTTTATTCTGCTGAGGTCAAAAGTACATTGTTTTCTGCTTCAGAACAGAGATTCCTTGTAAGATTTGTGTGAAGTTTTTAAAATTCATATTTTCTTTGGGCCTAATTGTGTGGTGAACCAATACAAAATGTAATTAGTTAACAAGCAGTTGGTGTTTCTCAGGAGGCAGCCAGCTTTGATGGATCGGAACGTGTTTTGCATTTCTTCAAATAAGGAAATACTTATTATGAACTTGGCCTTCCCTCAGGACCTTCTGTAAGCAGAAGGAAGCACAGCCTGGAAAATCGAATAAGAGGAAAAAAAACCCAAAAACCGCAGGCTGTATCACTTCACCACAGAGAAGACTATTGTGTATGTCAGTCCAGGACTGGAGCAGTCTGAAATGTCTTTGGAGAGTAATACTATGTCAGGTCTTTATGAAGAGTAACAAATTAAAAATTAGAGATTAGAAGTAAAAAACTCCAAACAAATCCTTGGGCTAATAATAGCATGTATTTCTAATTACTAATCAATCTCAAATTGCTAACTACTGATGAATCTGAAAGCTTTGTTAATATTTAGCCTATTATCTTATTAAATGGATGTAACACACAGATCTTGCCTGCACATGTGAGAGACAAATTTTTCAGAAATTCTTCTACAAAATAATTATTGGCTGTATCTGTCACACTGAAAAAATAGATATAAATACAGTAATATTCAGCAGTTAATAGTAAACTTTATTTCCAGAGCATCTACAAAGAGAAACCTACACTGTATTTTAAATGTGTTAGGCTACATTACACAACACTCTGAATAATGTAGTAAACTGAAAATTAGAATTAAGTTTTAGGATTGAAGAACAGTAAGTGCTATTAAATTTCAAATAAGCATCAGCTAATCATGGGAAATGAACACTTAGCTCACAAGTGTTCCTAAAAAATAAGACCAACAGACTGAAGTTCTACTGTTTGTGTTCTCTGCTTTGAAAAAGCTCTGCTTACAATACGGATTTTTTTATTATTATTTATTATGGTATTAATTATAAATATTCTAACTGTATCAAAAAGCTCTTTTAAATGAGGAAGTCTGGAAATATATCTTTATGCTGAGGATATATATCAGATGCTGAGACAGGACTATCTCCTTGGAAATGAATACCAGAATCCAATCCTGTCAGGTAAGAATATATTACATGTTCCCTCTTCTATATATTCATCACATACTCTGTGAGATGCATCTTCCTCAAAGACTTCCTTAAGAATTTCTACCGGTAATTTATGAAGAAACAGGCACTCCTTAGGAGAATCAAACTCAACTTGACAGTAGCTTTGTGTATCAGGCTGACAATCAAGAAAGTCAAACCCTCTTTGTCCTAGAATTTTCATGTAGTGTTCATAAATACTATTCACATACTTTCAATTCCATTTTCCACTCCTTAGAGGACCCATCTTCCCCAGCATAGAGGGTCAGATAAATAAATGAAGAATTAGCTTATAAAGGCACTATACCTACTTCCGTCACTTCCAGGGAAGGAACGAACTGTTGCATTCTTTACAAAATGAATAAACTCTGCATTGCTTTCATATCTGGATCGCGGTTTTGCATTTATTTTATATGTTCCAATACATGATTGTACATGCACATCACATGTACGTAATTTAATTACTTAACATACAGAATGGATTTCCCAACACTTTGTAAGTGGTAGTGTTAAATCTAGTCTAACATCGATACTAAAAATAGTTAAAAATCAGTATATAATCATTTATCAAAAACAGTAATTAGTGCTTCAACAGGACGTTCACATCCTAAAACTGAAATAAATGTAACATTGATAATCTTGATCAGATACCCAAATGCATCTTTCTGATTCCTGCCTGTAACATCCTACAAAAACTTTTAGCTTAGTCTTTAAAATCTGACCAAATTTCAGTTTTGAAAACTGGATAGAAACACAAATACAGAATTTAGGATTAATGCCACCTGTAGGTGTTGTAACTACAAAATGCTGATCTAATATACAGGAAATCAGAATATGGAAGGTCTTTCGGGAGTCTTTTTGTCTTCTTCAGGAGACAAGCCAACACTCTCAGGTTTTAGACTTGGCATGTAAAGGAACTGTGTCTGAACCTGCACTGAAACTGTGCAATTAGCTGTTCACAGGGATTGTAAATGACACCCTTTGGAAAAAGATGAGTTTCGCAGAGTAAGATTTGCACTCAGTGACAGGTCAAAATCTTTCAACTCACCTTTTGGTGGAAAATAGGACTTGCTTTCTGCTTTGTGAGGCCAGTCTACTACCAAAGGCCCAAATCGTCTGAAGCTAGCAGTAATTTCATCTAAAACCAAGTATAATAGATGCAATTAAAATAAATGACATAACAGTTAAAAAGTACTATCAAACAAAGGTTGATATTTCACGGGGAAAAAAGGAACAAAATTTCCAGCTTTTATGAACTAAAAAATTAATAGAATAGACATGTCTTCTAAAACATTAATATTTACTCAATATATTTCTGGTGACTTTAAGCTTGTGCTTTGTTTTTATTGTTTAATAACAGGAGCATTTCAGATGTGCATGGGCAACTAAAGGCAGTGGTGAAAACTATTGTGGTACCTCCTAAAATTCAGAATCTGGTCGGAATGCAATCGAAACAATTTACTGCTTAGTGATGTACAGTCCAGAGTTATAAGTAGATACTCATATAAAAAGTACCCCCACAATTAGCATGCTAACAGTTTCAAGCAGATACCACGCACAGATCAGGCAAGTTAACTTAAAACTGCCTATTCAGATAGTGTAACCATGAATGGTCCTGTTGCCAGATCTACTATACCCTCTGCACAACTTTGCGATGTCTTTCCATTCCTGTCACTCCTTCCTGTTGTTGACTGTAAGAACCTTGGCCGGAAGGAAAAAATTAAACCACCCTAAATTCTACAAGAACAGTAACTCAGCAAACCCAAATATGCTCCATTTCTTTAAGTTGCATCCTGCCATCAGCATGTAAATAGGAAAAAAAGAAAATATATTTGCATGTGTCTTGGTCAAGGATTTGTATTAAAGGCAACAGCACAAATTTTGAATTTGAAGCTGAAGTGCATTAAAAAAGCTTATGTATATTAAAATAAATCCCTTCGTAAATTGCAGGAAAGCGTCACAATGAAGATGAACCCAAAATATGGTCTTTCCATGTCTGAAAATTAATTAACCAAAGTCAGCTTATTTGGCTTGTAAGTTACTCTAGGATTACCGTGAAATTTGTAAAGTTTACATTGCAAAGCCAGCATGTAATTTACATTTATCTGCACAGGAGAAACATGATGTTAAACAGCATGAATACTTTAAAGCAGCAACTGCATCACATAACAAGCTGAGCTTGTGGTACATTCCCTGTTCAATGTATCGCAAGAGTGCTCTGCCACTCGACCTTCCTCTGCCTTAGTTTCTCTATTTATGAACAGGAATAATATTAACCTTTCTAAACCACTTCTGAGATCTTCAGGTAATAGTAAAATAGAATTTGAAATTCAATTACAAATGGAAGTTTTCTATGAATAAAGAATAAAGCAGGCACGGATAGAGGACACTATGAAGGGCTAAGACGTATTTGAAAGGCATATGCAAGGTAAGCAGGAACACAAATTCCAGGCATCGCATGCAACTCCACAATCTGCAAGTGCAGAATCAGAGACAAAAGAACCATCTCAAAACCAAAAAAGCTGGATGACATCAAATGATATTAAGTTCAACATATCCATCAACTCTCATTAAAAATATCTATACACTTACAGCCTTTTACATCACAGCATTATTTTGCTGGGTGGATTGCTTCATACTACTTCTGAGTTTTTCAAAACCTCTCTTTTACTGTCCCTTAAAAATTAGTTTTCAGGCAGCTCACCTTCATCAATATCTGGTGGAAGACCTCCAACAAACACTTTCCGAGAAAAACGCTCAATTCGTTCTCCATTCTGATGAGCTGAATAGCAGGTAGGTGAATTCAAGACTCCAACTTGATCACTATGACCATCATCCAGCAAACCATCATCTATTGGGAAGAGGGAAGAACGACCTTAAAAAGAAAAGATAATAATATACATTAAAATAATTTTGTGGCAGCACACGGTTATGTAATTTCAGGGAATGGGTAAACAGTAGTCTGGAAAGTAAAAATGAAAGTACCAAGATATTAGAGAAGTACACATTAGTTTAAATAAAGATTAAGAAAATGAAAAATGTATTAAACTTCAAAAAGGAGACTGAAGACTGCAAGCTGATATCACTGTAAGCATAATACTTCATACTATATTATACTGTAGTTACTCTGCTGCATCCAGTAGGAAAGTAGTAATTTGTTTTTAAATAAAGGGTCTTATTTATGAAGAGATTACATTAAGGGCTCTAAGTCATTTTCATTAGTTTGCCTTTGGTTTAGCTTCAAGTTAAATTGGTAGCTTCCATCACCTGAATGACTTCCATGTGTCTAAATATCTTATACTTTTAATTAGAAGGAAACAGAGAAAACATGTACAGAGTAAGAACTTTCAAACAGGTATGTTTCCTATTCTCTTCTCTTTTAAAGGTGTCTGATGCTGATAACATAGGAACAAATCTAATTTCTAAGAGAATTTTAACACATGTGCAAAATGTAATGGGAAAAATGAGTCACAGTGCTTATGCATGCTTCTCAAGTCTCAAATTTACCAATTTTGGAGGGAAGCCTTGTGGTGGTTCCTAACACATAGCAGTCTGCAGTAAGATTATAATTACCCTGAAAAGCAAGTGTAAAATCTAAGAAGTTCACAGCATGGCTTTGCAAATGCAAACTGATCAAAACAGATGCGTAGATGGCAGAAGGAAGTGAAAACATGGTAATTCCATCTGGCTTCTCCCCTATTTTCCCCTATTTTGTATTTACAAAATTTAGAGAACTCCAAAATAAAAAGACTCGGAAGGCATCTTAGCTTATTTGAACTTTAACTGCTTTAGATTAGCATCGTTAAGATTAATGACAGTTTCAAATTCAGAAGTCAGTATTTTAACTGTAAAAAGGCCTAAAAGAAACACTTTTTGGGGAAGCCAGATAAATACCCCACATCACCATTTCTTCACAAGTGCAAACTTTCTTGTTTCTCCCTCACTCATTCTTTTAAAACATTTATCAATTCAAGTGCTTTCCAAACCAAGCATGCAAACAAAACAAAGAAATCTAGTACACTTTTGGGAAGCAAGTAAATTTTTCATCTTAAACAGCCAGCTTCTTCCAGATTCACCCACTGCAAATCCATATGCAGGAGCAGTAGGTCCCCGAGATCTGAGTCTGCAGTACCTTAGCCAAGAGCCATACTGCAGCCTGTAATCGTTATCCTTTTTCAGGAGAATACTACCAGGAAAGGCCTCTCAGAACACCTGCAGACACTGTGCGGATCTGCTAGAGCTAAGAGCAGGAGGAAAGCCATTGAATTCGACAATAACACCTGAAAATCAAGTGCTTAAAGACAAGGCTGGAGAACAGACAGCAAACATCATGATCTATGTTGTGATAATACCTAATGACCATGATTTAGTATCTAAATCCATAATAAAAATATAATATTCAAAAATACTGAATGAAAACTCAAGGTGATAGAAAACAACCGAACCTAACAAAATGTCACGAGGATCACAAAATAAAAGCAGGACCACAGGATTCTATTAAGTAACAAAAGACTAACTACAACACCTTTATGGTGGCATTTCACATTTATGTCTTAACCAGGCATCCCAGGGAAAGGAGTACAGCAAATGCAGAAAGCTGTAGCAGGCTCCTCCTCTGCATTAGGAATGGTGATGTGTGTGTTCACAAATATGACTAGCAGGGAGCAAATGATGGCATCCTTGCTTGCTGTCATAAGGAAGCATTCAACAGCTAGATAGATCAGTAGAGTGCCTTTAAAAGTGGAAGCATGTAGCTGGTGCTCAATGGGGCAGAAAAGTGAGGAAGCCATTGAGAAACAGAGAGTTAACACAGTTGGAAAAAGTGGGAAGATTTGGTTATACCATCAGGAAAGGGGGACGTAACAATGGATTTCTGAATGACTAGTGAATGATGGAGAAGATGGAGCTGTTATCATAGTAACAGTGAAACGAAAAAGTAGCTTAAGGAAGAAATAAGGCCCAAATTGGAAGAACTTGCAGAAACCGCAAAAGTGAGAATTTAAAGAATTTTAACTAACATATCAGAGTTGCTGTTATTAACATCTAAAATATAAAATTACTGTAATATAGCTAGGTTATCTTCATAAAATACACAGTTTTTCTCTTCGCCTTTGCAAGTCTCTATACTGCGGAAAATAGCACACTTCAGTGTTGGCATTAGAATATTTCCACAACAGCGTTTAAGTGTGTGTGGTTTTCAGGCTTTGTTCCATTTCTTACAAAACAACACAATTTATACTTAAGGAAGGCGTCTTTTCGGACCATGAAAATTATGTTTTTGTGTTTCTCTAAAAGAACATCTTAGACATTTCCAACTTAGAATATATACAAGTATATGGGGGGGTGTCAAAGAATAATCCTCAGAATAACTTATTTTTTACCCACACACCAATGTTAAAATCTAAGAACAATGAGACTCTAAGGACCTCTTCCCAGTACAAATTAAACCATCAGAACATGTTCTGAAGTGATACTGTAGAGATCAGTTTTACTTCAAGGAGTATAAAGGATAAAGCACTGTAGCTCCTCAGAGAGCTAATATGACAGAGGATAACGGGTTAACACATTTAGTGTAACATGTGCTTATATGACTCCTAATAGTTTCTTCTCACAGACCTAATAGTCTCTTCACTTTTAAATGTTTCTCAGATGACGAGAGCAAAAAGGTAATTTGCTAGGCTTTCACATTTCTCGCAATGACTGTGGATTAAAAGTCCTTTTGAACACTTGTTTCTTTTTGTTTTATGGCAGTGAAAAGAATTCAGCAGCATCTGACAGAAACTGTCAAAACATGATTGCACTATTACATACATTTGCACATGATCTAGATCATCATTCCTCTCTACCAAAGGCTACCAAGCAATCAGTTATGAACCAATGCAGAGATCAAGAGAGACACATGAACTTATGTGTATGTTGTGAATACTGGAAGCTATCAAAGATCCTTGATGTTTTTGCTGCACACTTTACATGGTCTTTTTAACAACCACAGATCACATCCTCACGTAGCTACGCCAGTATAGCTTTTCCAAGGTCAGTGAGCATATATATTGGCTCATACTACAAAAATGCTTACTATTTCTAAGAATTGTCGACTAGGCTTCTTGATAGGTTTATGAAAGGCTTTTAGTTTGTACACTATCGCTTCTACAGAAGCAAAAGATGAGTTAGAACTAGCAAACAGTACACTTTTAAAGGGGGCAATGACTGCAAGCAGTAGCCATTAGCATGAACTAAATTATGATTAGAAGTATGGTGCTTTAACTGATTAAAGGATTTTGTAATTCAAACTCTAAAAGGAGATCAATGACCGTAACAACCCAGACTGCACCCCTCCTTCCCTCGATCTTCCCCAAACTAAGACAACAAGCAGATAAGCATTTATAATCAACAATCTGGATTAATCGTAATGATCAGTAACAGCTCAGTCAGAATTAATTGTACTGTAACAAACAGAAGTGAATTACCTCGTCTTCGCCCATAACTCCTCGCTGCATGCAAACAAAGGACAAATGGTAAAATGTCAAATCACTGTATCATGCCCACATATGAAAATATTTAAGATACGAAGAGCTATGTGGGTAAGAGGCAAGTAAAAAACCACATCAGTACTCGCTACTGATAATTGTAGATGAGAATGCATTAAACTAAGTCTCACTTAAATAACATACCATTTTGCTATGAAATTGACGTTAGCACCAGCCATAACGAATATACTTTAAAATATTTCAATGCATCTTTATACTTGATCTTAACTTCATGTTACTTTAGGATGCACAAATTTTGGTAACTTTGTAATTCATCCTCACAAATGTGATCTGTATCTCACACAAGTGTCTAAATAAGACACAGTGTACTGAAATTGCAAAAAGGAAAATATTACTTTAAAAAGCACATAGCAAGTGTTACATTAATCACAGAAACATCCTGGTCCATGGAACAGTTTGTACAGTCCTTTGCAGTGACAATACAAATGCTATAAGCCGTGACCTTCTTTTTGCATGAAAAGACCTAGGAGAAAATTAACCGCAAGGTTTTGTTTGAAACAAAAGACTCCTTGTGGTAGCAAACAAAATCAGGGCACAAGTCACAAGAAATAGCATTGTATCAAAAACACTGCACAAAGGCAAAGCAACAATTTCTGTCAGACTGCAAGTAAATCCAAGATTTTCCTAACTTTTGAGTTTTGCAAGATTCTTAAAGAGATCATGCTTATTGCCACAGTTCATACCATGATACTGCTTGCTGCTCTGTCTGAAGGCTAGGAAACTAAAAATAGACAGATTACTAATACAAAAACTATTAAGCTGTGTGTAATTTCTTAGTTACATTTCCACGAAGTATTTTCTATTCCCACTTCACAGACTTTGTATCTGAGAAAGATTAATCATTACAGATTTGTAGTTAAATATCCAAATAGAAAACATCACTATAAACCATAATGTTATAGCAACATTTATGAACAAAGACTGCCGTGTCTGGGCATTATTGTTTTGGTTTTAGTAGGACGCCATACATACATCTCTCCTAAAAAGCAGCTGTGGTTCTGGGACATTTAAATGTATGCAGCCTCATAAACCCAGTGATTCATAAATGACATTCACTGTTCTGTTCTCCTAGTACCTCCCATTTTCACAGGGTTTTTAAAAATTTTTACTAAGTATTACTTCTTTTTTCCTTTATTATTGTGATCCCTTCCTACCAGGAAGCCAAGTGATTTCAATGCAAGCTTATGGAATTCTGAAAATCTCTCTCCTTGTTTTTTCTCCCTTAAAACTGTCGATTTTTACACAACCATCACCATATTCCTATCCAGCTTGCATTGAAATCACTTTCAAATTTGTTTCCTTTCATATGAAAGAATTACTATTGATGAGAACAGTCCTTTGCTTAAAGTTTTTCAGATGGTCCAACTTTCTAACATCAAGAGAAAGCAGAAATGCCCTCTTTTGAAAGAGGCCTGGGTATCTAACCAACTGGAAACACCTAAATTCAGATTTCTTATATTAAAATAGAATCCACAAAAAGAATGTATATTTCTATGGGATTAGTTCTGTCATTAGCTGCTGCTGCATGGGGAGACTAATGTTGAATTTGTTTTCCTGCAAAGTCAGAACCGTGTGTCTTGCAAGCGCCTGTGGCAGTGCTGCAGCAATGGATGAATCTTCTCTGACTCCTGGTCAAAGTGGCTTCCACACAGCATCAGCAGTGGCGTCACTAAGCCCTCACCCAATGCCCCATGTGCCTTTTTTTTTTTTTTCTTTCACAAATAAAACTAAAATAACCAGCAAAAATTCAAGTCCATCACATCCGTAGCAATGACTGCAGTGCCACATTCTCTCTCGAGTAATATATAAATGCATATTCATAAGGATCTTTCGGCAAAAGTCTTAGTAATACTATTTCTTTTCTTCTGTTTCTTCCTGCCCACCAAACCAGCTCAGATAATTTCTTATTTTCATAGTCAAGACAAGCTGATATGCATAAAAATGTTACAGAACACCAGAACTGTTTTTCTTTGTGCATTTAAAAATAAAGAACAGTAATTTTAAGGTTAAATACAAAAGCATTATTAAAATGCTAAAAAAAAACCCAATGCAATTAAACTTAAAAGGGTAGTTGCTTCAGTATTTTTATATATATATATATGGAAATTGCAACAATGCACCAAAGTTATCTGTGTATTGCAAAACAATTGAATCTGAGAAAATGGGAAAATAACTGTATTTGATGTTGTTACATTATTTATTTTACTTAGATATCAAAGGCCCTTCCCTGATATTTATCTGTCTTGTCCATTAAGATTGCAGATTGCTTTGGGCAGGGATTTTCTGCCACTTTGCACATAGAAAAATGTGATCCCATTCTCAGACAATCTGTAGGCACTGTTGAAATAAATGTCATCATTAAGGTCAAAATGTATGGTTTTGTAAAACTTGTTATTTTTTACTATTTATATCCAGACTTTAAGACCACAGTGGTTATATTATAGGTAAATCGTAAAAATACGATGTTAAAGCAACCCTATCCTATCTTCATGAAACTTCAGTATTTTAATCTCCCCACATTACACAAATACGTATCAAAACTTTCTAAGGCTAGACACTACTTGTGAAGACAGTTCCACTGAATCAACCTATTAGTAAATTGTAAGCAATAAGTTGATTCTTTCAAAAGATAGATTAAAGCTGAAATATTTCTGTATTTATTAAAATAACGAGCACATAATGTTTTACACCTTTCAGAGCATGCAGTCTATAAATATAGGCTTTACTTACATTTTAGTTATAGATTTAGTTATACATAGGTTTTATATATATGGATTTAAGATATACATCTATGTAATTAGTGGATATGTTTAGATAAATAATTACAGGTGAGCCATCCCTTTGAGAAAGGAAAATAACTGATTTTCAACCACAAAAAGGTGAGATTAAACTTCTTCCTTCCTAAATTTGTTCAAAGAGTAAATCAGGCAAAAATACTTTTTGTATCTTTTAGTCTATAAAGCTATCTTAATTAGCCAAAACCTGAAGGATTTCAAATGAGTGAGGAAGTACAAGGGGTACACTTTTATTCTAGAAAATATAAATTAGGCAACACATGCAAGAAATATAATGATGCCCAGTGAAAATGAAGTTAAATAACATTGAACCTTCCAACATTGAGTGCTGTATATACAACGCAGATCTTCCCTTACAGTTAAAACGTTCTTTTTCTAGATCCTTCAAGTTGCATACTAATAAGTATTAAACATGTAAAAAAAAAATTAATACACCCCTTTCTTGCAACTTATATCAGCTCAGAGAGAAATGAGAGGTAAATACTTTTTGTGCATGTTTATCTAATATTAAGACATAATATATTTAATTTTTTACATGATGTTAGCAATGCTATCACACAGATAGTAAATGTACAATTTCCATTTTATTCAGATGCATTTTTCAAATATATACTGGAGATCAAATATATACATAATTAAATAATTCAACTGAATTCAAAATACTATGTTGAATAATGGGAAACACTACTAGGCAAACCTCCTGTATTTAAGAATAAATATTAAATTTATGATAGAAAATAAGATAAAATACTATTTGTCACTAACATTTCTGATTTAATGATCAAACAGTGACAATGAAGTAATGAAGCCTTTTTCATTCATACTGATTTGTCATTTAAAGAAATCCATAAACAATTATGGCAAAAATTTCCCAAGAGTCTCGACTAAAGGAGGTAGGTGTCTAATTCCCATTTTATTCTATTGGATTTCAGTGACTAAATTCTATTAAGATTTCTTTAGAAATCATATCTTGATAGATTTTAAGGTTGAAATAGATTGTTATGACCATTCAAGTTTGGCATGCCTAACAGACTACAGAAACTCATTTAGCAATTCCTGTACAGGAAGTTCAATAACTTCTGTTTGAAGTAAACCACTTTTTTTTTTTGGAAGCACAACCAGCTATAGCATCTTTAAGATGTAAAGTCCGATAGTCCCTTGCTAAATAAATCAAATGGTAAATTATGCTTTAATAGCCATTAAAAAAAATTCAATGTATTAAAACTATAAAAGAAGGGGGGAACCCTGTAATGGGGAGGAACACCCTACACCTCAACAAATCGGGCTCTTGAATTATTACTTGCTACAGAAAGGTTCCAAGTTGACAATTAAAGATGTACTCGGGTAAATCCATTCCAAACTCTCTTTTTTTGACTTTTAAGAAATAGCAGTCATTAAAAATGCATTGCGTTTTTACAGCTTGAGCTGAAACAGAAATAAAATTATCATATATATAATTTATTAAAACACATAAATCAGCTTTCCTTTGGCCCATTTCACTTATTTAAATAATGACAACTGTAACTATTAATATTAGGTACAGTTCAATAAGTACACTTGAAATGAGCTGGAAAATATCTATCATTTAAGAATAAGGAAAAAAAAATAGCTAAAAATAAGTTTTAATAGAAGCACTTAGTTTTAAAAGGAATTCCAGCATGGCTCACATCAGAACCTTTACTGGGATAGAGAGATAGCAGTCCACTAAAATCAAGCCAACTAAAATACAGCTAGGGTCATCATCTAGTGGGAAGTATTAGTACACACATAGGTTGGCTCGGGATACTTAAAAGTGTTGGTGCTTTTCTTTCATGAAGGCTTGGAATTCCTGCTCCTCTTCAAAGTGACTACAACACTTTCTGACAAACTACGGGACAAATGTGTGGCACTGGATTACCAGCTCTCCTCATCCCTAGTCCTCCCTCCAAGGCACCAATTGCAGGGATATAGGGAAATGTTAGCATGCATCCACTTAAGCAGAGAAGGAAACTGCAGTCTACAACTTTATCAGCAAGTGTGCAAGCTGTAAGTCTCATTACAACGTATTTGGAGGAAACCCCTCAATTATTGCTAAGAAATAAAGGTTGTGCAGAGTCTGAGCAGCTGGAGCTTCCCAGAAGCTTGGTTTCGGGCTGCAAGGAGCTGCAGTTCAGATACTCCAATTTGAGGTGGCTCTGAATGGCGCATGTGATGGCGCTGAACTGCACTGACAGGTACATCAGATTCTGCAGGTATACAGTAGAGAGCTTAGGTGTCTAAACCAGGCTCTAAACTAAGTTCTAAAGGACACCCCTAAAAATTAGGTGTTGCAGCACCTGTCTTTTACATACTCATTTTTATCTCACCTATTGAAGGTTGAAAATAATACTGCAGTTTTTGAAGAGGACAGCAGTCACATTACATCTTAACTTCCAAACTACAATAGAAACCCCACCAACAAACGGTACTCTTCAGTGAATACTCTAGCTCTGTGGTAAGTTTTTCAGGATAGACTGATACCACTCAGATGCATTTTTCCAATGTCCATAAAATGTCCAACCCCCTTTTTTTCCTAGATGTTCCATAGAGTAACAATGCTTCCCACGCACTCTTTTAGCATGCAAAACTGTAAGAGAAGCTCAACATTCTAAATATTAAACCAAATTAAAAGTATATTAATTTCTTACACTGATTGTATTGAAATATTTGACAGTTGCTGCAAAGATTGATTAGTTTTTAATACCTTCTCATCTAACACTTCATTATAAATCAGCAGATAACGACAATTGCACATATACCACTTCAACAAAACAGCTTGCAGAATAGGTCTTACAGCTGCCGCTAAATACAGAAAGTTAACTGTTGTAAATGTTAACGTCAGGCACATCGATATTTAATGTACAGGAATCAGGACTATGGCCTGCGTGGGTAAAACTGATATTATTTCAATTGTTAAGTAGCTATTTTCACTTTACAAGATACCCCATTATCTCAAAGAACTATAGCAAAGGACCCAATTCTTCAAATGCCCATTGTGCAGTATTTTCCTTTACTGGGTATCAAGCTAAACTTGAATTTCTTTAAAATTGCAAGCATTTACTCAGTGCTACACAGGGAAAAATAGCTATTTATTACACTTTATATCCATATGTACAAGTGTAAATGACTGTGCAGAAGGGTAAGACAATTAGAGAAACAGAGCTCCACAGAGCCACAAACCTTAAATAACTTTCTGACACTATTTTTCAATAGTTAGGTCTTTACTGATAATGCTTAGACCCATCAAGTCAATGACAACAGTGTACTTGCTTCATGTACAACAGCTTCCACATTTTCTAATCCAGAGAAACTGTGGCATTAGAGCTCTAATTTATCCCAGTGTAAAAAATATTTGTGTGCAGAACTCCTGATTTATTATTGACTTAGATGGATTACCAAGCTCTGCTTCCTTCTTTAGCATTGAACAAAGGCTAAAGTTCATGCCTTCACTGAGCAGCAGATGTGCATGAAGTTTGACCTACTGGGAGAGGAACGTGAACATGAACTCTAACTTCAGCATGTTTCACAGTCAGAAACATATCTGACAAAGCCAGATCCAAAAAAAGTGTTCTTTCATATAAGCATAAGAGAAAGTATCTAGTTCATCCCTTATTTTCACAAGATTTTATTGCCTTATTTTTCTAATTCCTTTTTCTGTGTAACAAGTTTCTAGCAGATCTTTGAAGAACATATCACTGGTTTGCTTGAGAACAAAAAAAGAATAGTGCATCGTTATGAGTAATTCAGATTTCAAATAAGCTAGATATAATGAAAGGCTGTTGCAAGATTAGCTCTTGCCATTCAACTCTGAAAAATGGCAACAGTCCCATCCATGTTGAAAACTAAAGGCAAGTAATTCAATAGCAGAATACAATAGTATAATTTTATACCAACATGTCAGATTTAAGCTAAGCTACAGATAATTAGAAACTGTTACAAGATTAGCACTTACCATTTAACATCAGAAGATTGTCAGTCCCTGGATGTGGATAACTCAAGCGACCTTAAAAGAACACAAAACCCAAAGAATAAAACAAAAAAAAAATGCAGAGGTTTTAGCTATTACACTGGAAAAAATAATGAAAAATCACTGCTTGGAATTTAAATATAAACTATATTTCCAGTTTGCCTAAGGGAAATAAAGAGCTAATATTTAACTCCAAGCACATTAACCAACAATACCCTTGACCCAAGTTAAAGCTGACAAGAACAGACTTCTTAACCTTAATTCTCTGGTCATAAGATCTGCAATGTGCTTTGGGATCAGCTCCAATAGGATAAAGCCACTTTTTGTTTCATGACACCCAGAAATAGTGCTGACTGCTTTAGTCTTCTCTTTCATAGTGACTGTGAATAACTGTACTATGCACATTGCTTAACAGAGTGGCATTTCTACAGTTTAGTGCTTCTCTACTGATTCAATTTAATACAAATCATGTTAATAGGAATTAAAGCATTAAAATTTTATTAGCCAATTTATGATTGTATCTTGGTGTACTACATATAGCCATTGTATGCAATATTTTTCAGTAAGTCTGGCCAAAGTATAGAGGACTAGTTTATCTACAGAATTAACAAAATTAAAGAGTATGCTAGATAACATTTTCAGCATCTTGTATTGAATAAAACTTAAATGAAAAACTCACATCCAGACATTAGAAAATTTCAAATATTGAATGTTACTGCATTGGTGGAATGTTTAATAGGTAAGTGAATGGTTTAAAACTGCACAGCCTAAGTCTCTGTTCACTACAAATTCTTTTTTATTAAAGTAGATGTTTTCTGCTTACGGGAAGCTGCAAACACACCAGTAGTGCACACCGACCTAGAGAGACATTTACAATAGCTGCTGTGTTTGGAAGAAGTGTGCTTCAATGTGCAAAAAGCTGCATTTCCATCTATGTTGCTATTCAAACATACTTGCTTGCTTATAATTGGTAGGCATATATAAAAAAAAAAAGTACTGTAAGTTAAACATTTCAATCTTCTGGAGGAAATGAGAATGTTTATGAAGGCATACAGAAGAATCCAGTTTGGAAGCAATGGGTGTTTAGAACTCACACAGGTTTAAAGGGGAATATATATGCATGTGGCAAGATGTAACTATTAGTAAGACACTTTCATACTTTAATAAGGCTCACTCTTTCTAAAAAGAAATACAGGGAAGAAAACACAACAAAACAAAAACAACACCACAACAAAATAAAAACAAGAAAACCAAATCAGCAATCCATATATTAAGGTTGTCTAACAATTCCTATCTTTTCTTCTTTCCCCTACTGTCGGTAAACACACGTAATTAGCAGGAAGACTGGAAATTTCTTGCAGTTCAGTGTCCCAGGGGACACCTTTAGGGTTAAATAAAAAAAAATATGTAAGTAATAGGGTTTTAAGTTTTGTTCTTCCACTTTAGGAAGCCAACATGATAATTTTCTACCATAAAATACATTCTCACACTCAAAACTTCAAAATAGCAAGATTAAGATAATTTAGGATTAAGATAATTTAGGATATTTTATACAGACTTATAACTTACAAGACATGTGGCAAAAATATTTTTATACAGCCACGTACTATTTATCTTCCACAGATTTCATTATTATAACAGTGGATGGTATCAGAACACCTGAAGTTTAAGTAAGGACTATTTGCTTTGGAATTTCAAAGTGGGGAGAAAGTGAAGGGCAAGGGCAGCCTCTTGGAAAAGGACAGACAAATACCACCCTAAAGGACTCTGCTGTCTTCTGTAACATTGACAGAATTTTTGAGCAGGCTTAGGCAAGATACTAAACATAAAACTTTGTAGAAGCCTCTGTCTTCACGTTCCTTATCTTCAAGATGTCCAGTTTTAATGCAAACCATTTTTTTGTCATGCTGAACATTTACAGCTATACCTAATTTTTCTTGGAAATATAAATATTTTGCCCTTCTAGCAAAGCATGCTGGTGTAATAGGAAAAGAATTAAAAACAAGGCATTCTTAAATTGCAATCTGGGAGCTGCCAGCCCAGTGTAGAACAAGTCACTTTGCTTTACTTTTTCATTTTTTGGTCTGTAAAGGTAATACTCATTTGCCTAACAGCAAGGATTTTACAAGATTATTTACTGTTACCGTTTATATAGGGTGCTACAGAAATACTTTGCAACAGTATGAGCTGTTTCTTGAAAATCAGAATGCTTTACCTATCTAGAATAACAGTAGAAATTGTGAGAAATTATCTCAGTTTAAACCTCCTCAAGTTGGTGGTGACAGCAAAGGAGAAAAAAAGATACCCTTTTTTTCTGCAATTACTACAGAAAAAGAGGTCAGTCTTAAGGAGAGAGAAACCCACCAGTGTCAACACCTGGAGAGGAAAACTATTTTAGAAGATAGCAAATTCTGGGTTTACAACTCTATTTTTGCATTCTTGTGCCTTTTTTCACATCTAGCTTCACAAATAAGCTGCATCTGAATCACAAGTGCCAAATGGAAGCGTTAAACTAATAAAGCACTCCTCATTAAATGGCAGGGGGAGGGGGCTGAGTGCACTGGGGAGCTGGGCCTACTACACTGTGAATCACACAAATGCCAAGAAACCAAATCTTGATGTGTTTGGGAGGTAAATTTTCTAGCTTAGATAATGAATGATTTGAGGGTTAGAAAGGAAAATGAGTAATGCCGTACTCAGTACATGTCCAGCTGTACTGATACTTCTTTTGAGTTTTATTTACATGATTATTTCAATGAAATCATACTTTATAATATAGCATGCTGGTGAACTTAACACTTGTGTTTTCTATCTTGTCTAGTACTTGGACTTAAAACCTTAAAAGCTTTTTTAACATAGAAGGTTTGATTGCTTTTTAAAAATACAATGACTGCTACTTGATACGTCAATTTAGATTCTTATCACTCAGATTAACCTGAAGCAAACCGCAGTATTTCTAGGGTGTCCACGTGAATTTAGTGATATATATAATTTCAGAACACTTGTGTGGAACTGGGTGCAAGATCAGTCATACAGAACTCCGATTACACTAGTTTTTTAATGGATTATTCTAGTTACATGGACATACATAATATTAAACCTCACTTAAAATACCAGTAAATAAAATACAGATGGGAGCACCATCTTATAACAATTTACTTCTATCACATATTTCTTTCAGTCAGCTATTTTCACTGCATGTTGGTCAATGCTTTTTTTTTAAAAAAAAGTACCATTTTGATAATAGCCCTCACCACAAATACTATCTAATCCCATCCTAGTTCAACATCAGTAATCTGAACTCATATAAACCATTCAATAGATGGTCTAGCAATTTCAGTGGCCTGTACCTGCTTTGAAAAAAAATTTTATAATACATAAAGTGCTTTACTAGTCTAAAATCACCCCCAAATTAGTTAGAGAATGTCTAATATTTAAGTAATAGACATTCCTGAGAAATGAAAAGTAATCATTTCACTGTCTGAAGTATTTATCTCTGCAGCATCCAAAACAGTAATGTGCTCCTATCTGGAACAAATACAATGCCTAATATTACTGTACTGTATCATAAAATATCATGTTATAGACATTTTCTCTGTGCAAAACCTGAACTTCATCACATTGCCATTAATTCTCATGTATTATGGCTAATTTTGAAATAGTATGGCTAAGGATAAGCAGCTAATGTTTGACATTTCTTACACAACTAGGGTTCTATTAAATTTAGCCCCCTCTTCCATATCTAAATGTGAATACTATTAACAAAACTGCCTGGTATGTATTTCTCACAATGTATTCTTCTAGAAGGACATAAAAATTAATAAGCTTGCAAATAATTTTTCATGGGCCAATTTATCCACTAAATCCAGTTAAAAGTCTTGCTAATCCAAACCATGAGGAAAGAGTAACAAACTTAGTTTTAGCTCCATTTCTGTAATCTCATGTTACTAATATAGGCAATGGAATTTTAGATTTTTTTGTAAGCTTAATGAGCATACAGATGTAGTTGTGCTTATTTTTCATTTCAAGGCAAATTTATATCTACTTTTGGAAATACATACTTTCTATTACTACTTAACTGTTAAATTGGGATAGTTTTAAGTGTAACAATTACTTTAAACATTGCTGACAGTTTCACAAGTTTGGTATTGCACATCTACTCTCCCCTCTTTTATAAAAGTTCTTAAATGGTTAAATGAAGACTAAGAATCACAAACTCCTTTCCCATCTTCCTTTTTTAAGGGATGTCCTGAGTAGAAGAGAAAAATTTTCCAAGTTGAGCTCATCCCAAACTACTTTAACAGACCAGTGAATGGCGGAGGGTTGCAGCAGTTTCAGAAAGCTCAGTTTTTGAATCAGCGTAGTTAAGGCAACAGCACAAACCCATGTTTGGACAACACCTAGTTACAAAAAGCCTAGATATACACTTTGAAATGCTTGTGTAAGAATTATGTAAGTCCTAATGAGGCCAAATGTGCTGTCTCTGACAGCTGATCTATTCAGCCAAATCAGTCTATCAGTCTTAAATATATTCTTTTATCACAAAAAGTTTCTATGACAGAAAAAGGAAACAATCTATATGTACAATTTCAAAGCATTTTATATGACTAAGAGCAAAGCTTTTCCTTCCATGCTTTTTTTGTTCAGCCTTAGAAACTCTTTTCTGAGCACAGTCTGAATTACTCTAGGAAGCAGTTGTGTAACTTTAAACCTTAGAACTTCATAACAAAAATATAAAACAAATTTCTTTGAAAACAAAAGTTACCATAGTCAAAGAGAGAAAATGTTCTCAACAGTGCTGCTGAGTCACCACTGCTTTCCTTTTTACTTCACTGAGTGTGTGCCAGCAGGTTGCTTTTAAAAGAAAGATATCCAACAGCTGAAAAGCTCAACTAAATCAGTTTAAAGGGAAAATAAAACAAAGAAAGACAGACTTCTAAGTGCATCAATTTATTTTTCCCCACTGATAAGCCCTACCTAAATTTTTTCCATTATCTATTTTAGCCTAAATCTGGGCTATCCTGTTTCTAAGACATCTCATTTTCTACAACTTGAAATCAAGAAGTGTTGGTATTTCGGGAGGAAAAGGGGGAAAAAATAAAAGTACACAAGAGATATGTCTGGAAATGAGTTATACCACCAATTCACATGTATTTCAGGCTACCAATATTATTAATTCTCTCAAAATAGTCTTAAGGGCTGTCAGAAGAATAAAAAGGGTATTTAAGAGATGTAGAAATGAATCAATTTATTTTAACTTTTATTAATTTTAACTTCAGTGTATATTACATTGATTGGATGGGGTAATCTTAAACATTACTTAACGTATTATTAGGAAATGCATTTCAAGAAAGCTGCATGGGAAAAATTAGTTTTAATGTGATCAGTATTTCTGTTGCAAGATTAGTGAAGTCATGCATCTATACCCTATTAATCTACCTTGAAAAAATGTCTTCCTTCTTTTGATCATGTCTGTAGTAATAACTAAACTTTGTCTAAGTGAAGCTGAAACTATCCATCTATAAGCAGCTTTTTTGGCAGGCACAAACTTAGCTTTCAGTGAATCATATTTGAAATAAAGTTTTTTTTCATGTTCATGAAAGCAAAAGTGGTGAAATTTGACTACGAAAACAGATCTTGAAATGCATAAATTAAAGCTGTGAGCTAGTACACACAGTGTCTGTTCTGTATTGTGTAAAATCTGAGACAAGATGCTTAGTCATACTCCAGATATTGTAAGCAGCTAAATCTCAAACACGTGCTTAAAATTCCAGGGACTTTCATTTTACTGCTGTGGCCAGATATAAAAGATGCATTGTTAGTGTGCCTAGATTTACTTAAAAACTTGTCATAAAAAACATTTTCTAATCACTATATATTCTTTAGTTACAACAAAGAATTTTTTTATACATTAATAAGAACAACAAATAACAACATCCTTAATCCTACATTCTACAAGCAAGTATGATAGGATCTTAAGAGAATGTCTTATTTTCTGTGGTGAAAAGCCACAGATACTGACATAACATAATTAGTCTTTTGCGGTTTGCAGGAAAAAAAAATTGAAGTTGCTAGAAAATTACAAAAATGCCAACTAATGGTGACTAAACAGAAGAGCGGTAGAGAGGAACTAGAAGGTTTCTCTAGGATGTGACCTCCTCCTCCCATTTTCAGGCAGTAAGGAACATTTCTTATGTGTAACTGCTAATAACATAGCTGTTTCAGCTGAAATAATAACTTTCAAAGGGGAAAAAATATCTTAACCAATTTAAATAAGAGCACACAATTATTCTACTTAAATTCATTTAGCGTGTGCCTTGTTCTCTGGCACTCAAACAAAAACATGGATTTCTTTTGAATTCTTCACTATCTATGGATTCCATCTATTTTAATTTCAAACATAAAACTTAACAGTGCAAGAGTACGATGGTGAAACTGTTTAAAAAAAAAATCTCTAAACTGTAGACTGAAACCATATACTCACGTCCCTAGAAAGCACAGAATAACTATGGAAACTTTACTGAGCTTTTCTACTAAGTATGAATCCAATTCACTTTAAAATCTTATAGCTTTACCTTGTCACAGTCTTGCTGAAAAATTATTATTGGAAATACATAATTTTCATTTATTGTAGCTTAATGAGCTATGAACAGATGAATAAAAATGGGTCTTTTGTGCGATTTCTGTGTTTCTGTAAACCGTTCTACATTACAAAGCCAAAAGAAAAACAGTGAGATGGCAGAGGGAACAGAGCAAGCACTTCCACCTGTCATGTCGATGTGCATTAAAAAAAAACAAAAAAAAACCCAGAAACTGACTGGTCTTCAGGAATATGAGAAGTGCCAATAACCATATATTACAATAGAAGATCTGCATTCTCTGATTTTATGCCTAACAGTAGTTCTGCTTTTTAAATATCCTTCCTGATGGTAGATTTCAGATAACCAAAGAAATACTAGTCACCACCTGAGTGTGGCAAGTAGAAACAAGAATACTTTGAAACAGGGATGATCTAACTAGTTACCTTGTCTTTGATGACACATGCATGCTTTTAGTCCTCAGCAGTTACCACTGACCTAACGGTTAACAAGTTTTCAGCCCCTTTGTGTTACTTAGCAATGCTTTGTAAATGTGCAGAATATATAGAAACTGAATTTATTAATTGACTTAAACAAAATTGGTAAAACTGGAATCAAATCTCTGTAGGCATTAAGAAACAAGGAGTCAGATTTAAGAACATCTAAGAAAATTTAATTTCAGTTTCCACTCTAAAGAATAGGAAAATTCACTGGCTAACTAAATACTACCTACTTAGCTATGCTTTGTAGAGCTTTCTGCTTGGAAAAAAACCCCAAACATTTGGCTTTACATAGCATGTAACAGTGTTTTAAGAGTTGCAATCTGAATACTGCAGGTCTTTCAAATTACAGATCTTAAGAGAACTATCAGCAAACTCCAGCAAAATGTCTTTCAAATCAGGAGAACACAAGCCTGTATGTGATAATATATATTAAGTCTAAGAGCCTCTAAAAATGGAGAATGGATAGGAGTAAATAGCTATATAAAAAGAATTTTTTTTTGTCCAATTGCTTCAATATTGAGATTTAGTTTCTGCTAAGCAAGCCTGAAATCTTGGATAATTTTAAAGTTAGATTCTGTTAGTCTAATTATACCGCCACAAATGAAGTAACATTTGATCAGGCCAAAAAAAATGGCTTGGGCTCCCTGCCCCAAAGTTCAAAACTAAACACCACCTAGGTATGGAAAAACAGAATTCAAAAGAGTGTCAATGTACAGTGAAGAGAGGAGTTAAAATTAAAGCCCATAAATATTAGATGTTTGCTTACTGCTGTGACCAAATGATTTGAACAGAGCCCAGAAGGGTAGAAGGAACTAGCATTGTAAAGCCAATTGTGTTTCTGGACTCCTTCAGAAGAAACAGAAACTGAGCAATTAGAGGCATTATTATCCTCCATGAGCTTTAAAAAAAAAAAAAAAAACAACCAAAAACCCAACCAAACCCACAACAAAATAAATTCAATAATAACACCCCCCCACCCCAAACCCCTAAAAATTAGAACAAAAAACAACCACCTGAAA
Organism: Ceryle rudis; assembly: GCA_033439905.1. Classification (NCBI taxonomy): domain Eukaryota; kingdom Metazoa; phylum Chordata; class Aves; order Coraciiformes; family Cerylidae; genus Ceryle; species Ceryle rudis. The sequence goes on along the minus strand of JAAGNO010003525.1, from coordinate 14,675 downwards.
TTATCAGTGAACTTTTAAGCTTCCACTGCAAAGAACGGGAAAATTGACCAGCTAACACTGGTAGTGGTTTGATTCCCCTCCTACCCTCTTTAGGCAACCTCTACCAGAACAGTGTGTGTTCAGAAACTGAGGTAGAATTTCCCACATCAGGCAAATAAAATTCAAATAAAACTAACTATGAATTTCTTGGGGAAAAGGAGGGATGGATAGAGGGAAGAAGGAGAAAAAAAAAAATCTAAAAGTCACTAAAGCTTCAGTTTTATGAACAACTGTAAACCAATATTTTCAATAAAATACAGCTTGAGTTGACCTTTCATGCAAGTTGAGACAAAAATTTACTATTTTAATATCAACCTAGAATAAGTTAGCAATCAGTATTAATTCAAATACACAGAATAGATGCCTTTTTTTCTTAATTTAGCTTAACATACCTTTAAGTGGATCGTGCTCTGCTCTCATAATGTCAATAAGGGAGTTTTCCAAAGAGTGCATATTCAGACTGTCATACATTCTATTTCGATCCTAAAAGAGAATAAAATCCTTAGTACTGGAAAACAAATTCTGTATTTTTAATAGGAAGCTTGATAGGAAGACAAAAATGCCTTCTAAAGTCTATACATTAAGACACTGTAGACAGACAATGATACAAAAGCTTAAAATACCTGAATTTATTAACAGTAAGCTTAATAGCATCCAAATGTAAAATAAGAGATGTACTGTGATGAACTACTGTGTATACACTTTGATAGTTTGTGATTGCCTGTTTCCTTCAGAAGAACTGCTTGAATCAGTTCTAGTGATCCACAGCAGTTAGGCATTAAGCTGTTTAATGAAGGAGACTAATGTCTGTAAGAGCTCAATTTCATTTCATGCAGAAGTTAAATAGTGAGGTGGGGAACTAGAGGACGAGAAGGACAGTCACCTCATATGAAAGCAAGCATTTTCTTGGTGCTAGGCTAAGTATCTTGCAGGAGCCCTCAGACCCCTGCTGAGACTGCACTTCTGAGTGATTAATCTGAGACTCTCTGCATACAAAGAGTTGTTATGAATGGTGAGCACTTAAATGGTTAAAGGTTGGAAAATTAAAGCTAGACTATGAAAAGAAAATGTCACAAAGCTTACTAATAGATAATCAGCCTTATAAAGAACAAGCTTTTTGCACATGAAGATTAATAAGAGATACCATGTCTTAAAAATACTTCCACTAAAAGTAAAAAAAAAAGTTATTGTAATAATTTATAAATGTTTTCACTGATTTTATGCTCAACTAAGACGTCTGCTTCCATGTTTTCTAATACACTCAAGTTACAGAGAGAGAGGAAAAAAAAAAAAGATAACTTCTAACTTCCTCAGACTTTTGGGGATAGCTTCAGAGACAATGTAGTTTTCATAAAACCTTAATCTTTTCTACTTGCAAAACTTCTGGCTGGACTGTACTGCACTTAAAGCAATCCTGTAATGATGCCTTAATGTTACTGTTGTCTTCTCTCTGCTTGCATTGCAGTAATTCAACAGGGTGGGGTGAAATACACCTGTGACCATTAAAAGTCACTGAAGAGGCCACCATCCACTTAGAACATATATAATGGGGACAGTAGGTGTCTGACTCACACTCATGGTCTTTCCATGACAGGTCAGCATAACACATTAATTCTGAACTGCATCGCTTAGCAGCAGGCATTCTTCATGTTTGGGGGGGTGAAAAAGCAACCTTTGATACAGAGACTGTGCCTTTCCAACAGCTTTGCAAAACAAGCCATGATGAAATGGAGATTTTACTTTAATCTTTCTTAGAAAGTTTATTCAACTTGATAGAACATGGGGATGAAGAGAGAGAAGCCTTTTTTTTCCATGTCTCTCCTTCAAACAACTATAAAAAGTAATGGCCTCCTTTTGGGTAAGCAATCTGCTATGTTCATTTGATCGGATCCTTGCTTTTCTTTTTGGAAGCCCTCAGATAATTTTAATGTTAATAATGTTAAATTTAAAAAGTAGGTTTCTCTTGACTCCTGCATGTCCCAGACTGACCCTTTGCAAGGTGATCTTAAACCTGGTTTGAGTGCCAAAAAGTAACCTGTACTATTTTAGGTCACAGCTGCCTTATTTTCAGACTGGCTGGCTTTCATTCAGTTCTTCAGCTGTCCTGAGAAGCACGAGTATGAAACAGAAGTGACTGATTTGCTTCCATGCCCTTGCAGGTTTTGTTTCCCAATAGCACAATGAAAAGAACCTGCTTATCATAGCAAAATTGCTTTCTACAGAAGGTGTGAGCAGTGACAATGCTGGATCTGTTCCCTACTATCTCTGAGCATTAAGAAAGTATCTTATCAGGATTTTTAATGAAGTCTTAAATTCAGCTGAAGTCAGTACTTGGTAGGTAGCAAGTGCTTTTGCAAAACCCAATGCTGAATAAACAGAAAACATGCTTTGCTACCTCTCTAGCTGATAGGGGAAACGAACTAGTATTGGTAAAAACTAGACTGAACCGTGTGACACTTTATCTTTGTTATGGGCTCATTAAATAAGATTTTCTTATTTATTTTTTGGTCATTGCTATACACACATATATTGAGTAAACACATCTAGCAAATGGTCATTATTGTAAATTAACCTGGCTCTGGAGAACAGAAACCTGCAAGAAAGAGATCTATCATGGTTAATTCCTAAAACTGGCTCACTTGGTTGTGAATCTTTTAGAGGAATGGAAAAGTAAAACACAGAATGTGGATTTGTGATTCATCTGTAAACTGTTTCATTGGCTGACAGGGTGCAATGATTGTAACTTCACTCTTGCATCATGCTGTTTTGCAAATTCTGTGTATTTAGAGTGAAAGGTCTTGCGCTGATGGAAAAAGAAATAAACTTTTCCCATTCTCTTTACAACTTAAGAAGTTCGTGTATATAGCTAAAAAAAAAAAGTTTATTTCTTTGAATTGTGTTACTTAATTCCTGGCAGTGAAAGCATCCAGTAGGCATGCACTGTACTATATAAAACTGTTGTCAATTCACTAAAGTAAAGCAGGAATTAAATATCGGAATTGTATTCTACTATTTCACTATCCACATCACACTATCCACTTGTGAGCTTGGCTCGTATCTACATAATCAGTGCTTGAAACTTTGAACATCTACTCCAATTCACACTAATGAACTACATAGTTAAATTTCAGATAATGTTGCTTTATAATATCTCAAAAGGAGTAAGTAAATCTTTGGGTACAAGGTTTTTATTTTAAACCTTTGTGCAATTAGGCTTTATAATGCTAAACCACTGCTTTGTGCTCCCCAAATACAGACGTCGCGTCTTTAACAAGCACAGTTATGACCTATGCAACTACGAAACTTTCTTTTCAAAGCAGAACTTAAAAGTATTTCAGTAATGTAGGCCACATCAGCAAACATTTTTCTAGAAAGTTCTGCGGTATTAAAAAAAAATCCACATAAGTTTGAAAGGGGACAGTTCTACAATAGCATGCTATGCTCTACTTAATCAGAAAACTTCCACTGTGGTTTTCCTCACTCTTTGGGGCAAGCATGGAAAGTACTACCGCTGAGTATGACTGTTTTAGATAGTTTTCCATGCACGTGGAAATAGTCCTAATTCTTGGGCCTATCTTTAGTTTCATTATTTCAACACAGAAGATAAGCAGTTACCTTCTAAAACAACCTGTAACTACTTTTAAATTAATAGTTGCAATTCTTAGGATAATCAGCAGTACAAAGGCATTGACACATAGGTGTGTATACATTAATACAAGTTTTGAATCATCCTGACTCCAAAAGCCCCTTTGTCAACACTGAACTTCTGTAAAATATTTTGCATTTCCCTCACCCCTGTGGCTCAGTCTTGTGCCAAGAAATAAGTGAACTCTTGCTTCATCAGGAGGTCCGTATCTCAGTGGAATGTCACAACATAATGCTGCTTTTTTCCCCCCATAGCCAATAGTTAACTTCTCCTAAGCACTAAAAAATTCTCACAGTAACTTTTTCTTTCTAACTGTATGAACATTTGAATCCTGCTTGACCTACCTTTTCAATACCAGAATCAGAACTGCATTCATACACACCAGAACCAAAAACATGGGTTTCGTATAACTAACTATAGACTCAGACATATATAGCTAAGTGACAGCATATCACCTCAACTTAAAAGCTAGAACTATGTAAGAAAGTTTACAGAAAATTCTGAATTTTTACAAATTTGCACCATCTAGGAGAAGCATTAAACATCCCACCCATAGAATACAGTGAGTACTAGAAGGACTTTTTGACAATGACATGCAACACATCTGCAGAATGCGCATTTCAGAAGCCCTCCCCCCACACATCCAAATGTGGAACAAATGGGAGGAGGGCAGCTTTCTCTGAAGAGCAAGTTTCAACATTCAATTGTTGGACAAACCATTTTTCTTGGCACGACCTATTTAGGTCTTCTAAATATATCCATGAAATTTATGCAAAGATTATCCTGTTTGAGCATTTGCAGAAACTCGGTGCAATCATACCTTAAAGCTAATATTATTGTCATTTACACATAAAACAAATACAAGGACAGAAACTCTTAAGCAGTGAATACCATTTTGCTAATCTTTAACCACAAACACTAAAAATAATCTTCATAGTTAAGAAAACGAACAACTTTGAATTTTACTTTAAACTATTGATCTACAGGACTACTTGAAGTAAAAAAATAGACTTCTAATATGCATATTAAATTTAGTAAATACAAGTATCTTTAAAGTGTTTCTTTACACATCCCTTCATATTCTGAAGAAATGTAGCACCATCTGATGGGGGCTGGAAACAAAAGTCACAAAGCTTCAAGTCAGTATGGTTTTAGCTGGCTGCAAAAAAGACTGTAGCTTTGATCTTGCTGAATTTAATGAATTTTTTTAAAGCTCAATTAAAGAAATCTTTAAAAATATTTTCCCAAATTTAAATGTTAACAAGTTCCATTTTTTCACCTCAGAACTGACCTGAATGAAAATGTGTTCTAAGACTAGAAAGTGACAAGTGATTTAATAGTCACAGACTTCAAGTGAATATAGTATTCAGCGTTAGCAGTAATAATCTAACAATTAAGTACATTGTATATTCTACAATGCAATATTTTCTAGCATCTAAACCTCAAGTCATTCTAATTTTAATGAAGATAATAATCATAATGAAGATATAATCATAAGCCCATTGTTGAAACCACAGCTAGTGTAAATGAGAAATTTAACACGACAACTACTATTTTAGCTATGTAAGAAAGCAAGGAGGAAGGCTTAGACACATGAAATTCCTTGGTTACTCTCCATGGTGTCATTAATGGTAAAGATGAACTATAATATCTGGTAGACATCTGTGAACAGTTAGTCTGACAACAAAACCATTTTCAAATTAAAATGACACAATCATCTATGTAATCTAGCTAAACTGAGCCTAAAATGTACTAAGAACGGGTCCTGTGGAAAAGACACACCTACTCAACTGCATAAGCATTTAAAAACAAACAAATAAAATCCCAACAGCATGTACTGTAGCCATAACAGAGTACTTCAGCTCAAGAATATACATTTTCAAACCAAACGTTATGGAGATGATTAAAGGCTTTGCAAGATTGATTTATGAGGCAAATTCAGAAGTCCTGTATGTTAAAACAAACCAAACAAAAATACCAAACAAAAAAGAAATAAAAATAAACAAAAACCACTAAAGGAACAATTAAGACATCGTTGTTCATGGCTTCGGCAGGCAAATTCTTCACTGGATTAAAAATTGGCTGGATGACCAGACCCAAAGAGTGGTGGTGAATGGAGTCCAATCCAGTTGGTGGCCAGTCATAAGTGGTATTCTCCAGGGCTCAGTATTGGGACCTGTTCTTTTTAATGCCCTTATCAATGATCTGGACAAGAGGATGGAGGGCATCCTCAGTAAGTTTGTGGGCAACACCAAGTTAGGCAGGAGTGTTGATCTGCTTGAAGGTAAGGAGGCTTTACAGAGGGATCTGGGCTGGCTGTATCAGTAGGACGAGGCCTCTGGGATGAAGTTAACAAGTCCAAGAGCTGAGTCCTACACTTGGGTTACAACAACCCCATGCAGTGCTACAGGGTTGAGGAAGAGTGGCTGGAACTGCCCAGTGGAAAAGGACCTGGGGTGTTGTTCGACAGACAGTATTTAAAGGATGTACAGATGTGGTGCTGAGGGATATGGTTTAGCAGTAGATTTGGCAGTACTGGATTAATGACTGGACTCAATGACATTTAAAAGTTTCTTCCAACCAGAACAATTCTATGTTTCTATAATTTGAAGGGGAAGTTGTTCAAGTCTCAAGTACTTTTTTGTTTTTTGTTATTATCTTCTTCACACCCCTCATCTAGAAGTACCTGTACAGTCTTGAGTATTTACATGCAAATACATCAGACCACACAGTAAATGTAGTTTTGGATAGATGTTAGGTAGAAACATATTCATTTTACCTTAGAGAACAACTGTGCTTTGGTAGACAGAACGAGGTGAGATACGCTACTTGCGTATACATCATTGCTATGCTGTAACAGCTGCTAAATATTTAGTTAAATTTTTCTAACTCTGATTTTGACTTGCATTAATAGCCTGAGCTGTATTAACTGAAGCAAATTTTAACAGTAAGAAAAAATTCTTAGTTCATAAAGTCACAAAAACATTGGTGTGGTAAGCCCAACAAAATTTCTGCTTACTGATTCCTTTGAATCATTCATCTGTGCAGCTCCAAATACTAGTTATTCAAAGGTCTTGGTCCTGAAGCTGAAAGTATGGCAGTAGACCATTTTTCTCCAGTTAGAGATATGCCCAGTCTCCAGACACAAATATCTGGTTTTGTGTTATTTAATCAGCCCCAGGTAATCAATCTATGATTGATCTAATCAATCAGTGCTTTAAAAATCCTGAAGACACTGGTCTGTAGCAGGTATTGCCTTAGTGAAAACACACTGGTACAGCCTGGCTTAAAAATCAACGTTTGGACAACTACGCTAGTCTGAAGACTAAGAGAATTTAGCAGCTAGATACTACCAACGCCTTCAAGTCTAACACAAGCTGCAAAACTCTCAGCACTTACAGGCCACCTATTTAGGAGTCTAAATATGGCATTAAATAAGGCACCCATCTCCAACAACTTGCTCTTCATCTAATATTGACCAGTATGCGTGTCATCTAGATTACCCATTTAACATGCACCGAAACAGTCATACTGAGAATCTGAAACCCACCGAACGGAAGTCATCGTAAAACAGAAACAACGTGACAGCATTTTAAAGTATATATGGAAAACTAACACTTGTTGTGACTTCCAGTCTTAAAACTCATTTTGCTTTGCAAATGTTTTGGTTTCTTTGAAAATTAGCATTTAAAAAAAAAAAAAAAAAAAGAAAAGGTAGAAAAAGTCTGCATTTATGAGAGATGGTACTTCGCCATACAAACCCCCGGCTGGAGAGCTATATTCAAGCATAGAATAATAAAGCTCAGAATTTAGCACCACAAACATTGCATGCACTGTTCATTTGTACAAAAAGAAAGGACAAATCAAGGTGAAAAACACCTGGACGTGCAGTGTATTTCCTTAATTCAAAAGGGACAAAGAAACTAAATTCATGTTCATAGAATGAAGTGTTTTTACTAGAGTGAAAGTAGTTAAATACTAAAGTGTCTAACACTGAAGTGTATTAAACTGTTATGCTATGTTTTAGTAAGCTTATTTGCAAGATATTAAGAAACATTAAGCTTGCAGTCAAAATAGGGCCAGCGGACACTGCAATCTGTAAAACTTTTTAGAAATGGTTTTTTTTCCTCATCCAATGAATATAAATAAAAAAGATTATACGAAAGACTGATTTCTGTGCTTTTGTTTAAGCCACGTTAATGCAAAGCTTTTTCTTTGTTTGTTTTTGAAAAATACTTAGTATGTGGAGTTAAAAATTTATTTTTAGCTTTGCACCCTGTATTCATAATTTTTTTATTATTATTTTAGATCAGGGAATAAGAAAGAATATTCATGTTGTCTAACTTCTTGACATGCAACCTAAGTGCCTAAGCTGGAATCCCAGGGGCTGTATAAGGTCAGCAGTTCCAGGTATGTTCTTCTAGAGAATTAGATTATCTACGTAAGGAGCCTAGATTCTCTGTAAGGAGAGATACACAGGCTCCTCAATTAAATGCTTAAGTTCGATGGTGTGAATACATGACAAGATTTCTAATTGTTCCTTAATGATTCCAGTACAAGGCAACAATCCCTTCCCTGTAAGTACCACCTATAATGCTGCAAGCAGTGCGACAGAACTCAAACTTGTAGACATAATTTTGTCAATGAAAGAAATGCAATTGCTGTAGTTTGTGTTATCTTAAAAACTTGAGGGAGAAGAAAAAAAGCTTCTTACAGTGAGCCACATAAGAAAAACTTGATTATTAGCTTAATTTGCTGATGTTTAAATCAGTGTTGCCATAATGTTTGGCTTTTATTTAAAAACAAAACAAAAACTCTTGAACTTTGGAAAATTCCCTGAGAGATGTCCTTTATAACTACTGTAAGCAAAAGCAGCTTTGCTGTAATGCTACATGTAGCTACTGTGAATTCAACTTTACATAGGTTATGTTTCAGTTTTCACTATGAAGTATAGAAAATCTGCTTTCATCCCTTTAAGTGATACACATAATTACTTATTCAGTTATCAGTAATGACATTCACTATCACTGGTATATTAGTTTTATGCCAAAAAAAGTGGTTTTCATCAGAATTGATGTCAGTTCTCTGCTGGGGACCATCCACCAATGCAAACAGCAAAGAATAACAAAGTTTCGTGGGAAGGGAAAAGCTTTGAATTTGTAGGTGATTCCTCTGTGATATATCTTGTTTGCATCAGGTGCAGGTTTTACAGAAACTGGATGAGCAGCTGACACTACTCCATGCCATTCAGACTTAGCAAAAATACACAGCATTTTAAAAAAATAGCAGCAGAGCATTAATAATCTACAGAAAGTTAGGCAGTGAAGACACTGGCTTTTCTAAGCTGTTTTCTTTTGCTAAGCTTCAGCTAGATGAAGTTCAGCAGGGAGGTGCTTTGTCCCCTGCCATACTAAATGATGACTGCAGTTTAAACAAAGACGTGATCATGTGGAAAAGTATTCTGCAGAACTATTGAGTGTTGTCAACACGTATGCTAAGATGTGTTTGCTCTTTGGAAGCTTGGAAGAACTAAGCAACTTCTATGTACACATAAATGCTTTTGCAGGGAACTTTTCAAATGGCGCAATTTAATTACTGATATTTTTTAGTATCTTCTGAAAGGGCTACTGTATCTTTAAGAATACTCAAACTAAATACCTCAGCCTTTTATGGAAGGAGACAAGCGCAGTACAAATTAGCAAGATGGGTGTTTGACAGCATCGCAATTGCCAACACAAGTCCTGATGAAAGAAGCACAAGCTCCAAGCTCTATTTAACTTCATTATGACTTGCAAAATGTAACAGTCATCACAAGGAATTAACCATAACGTGTAATAACTGCAGAATAAGAACACTGTTTCAGCATAGCCAAGTAATCTATGGAAACATCTAGTGTTTCCACAATAGCAGTAGATATCACAGCAACCCTTCAAAGAGGATTAGTTTGACTGCGTTCTGCAACTATGACTTTATACATGCAAGGGAAATTTAAGACAGATCATCCTACAGTATAAATATAGCCAAACAGATCTATTTAATTGGTGACTGACACTCACAATTAACTGTGCCCACCTTCTCACTTTGACATAGTCTCCTCAAACAGCCCCAACAATCCCAAAATGGAAACATTAATGTCATTTATAATAAAGTTAAATTGCAAGGATTTTTCCCTACCATAAAACAGTTTCTGGTTTGAACGCACAAGTCTTTTGTTTAGACATAAAATGAGATAGTTGACTATATTATTTGACCAACATAGAAGCTTCTAAAAGTTCAAAGTAATAGCAATGCTGACTTGTAAGGTATATTGAATGAGGAAATATATTCACAACTTGTGCTTAGCTGTATATGAATTCCAATGCATACGTCACTGCAGTTTCAACATATGACGGCGTTAATATTTTTAACCTTGTTCCTTGGGCTAACACCTTTGGAAGGCATTTCAGTGTTTGCTTTCAACTGTTCTTGGAGACCTCCACCGCAAAGCACTACCTATCTATAATCTGTTTTCCTTAACAGATCAGGTTGAATACATAAAAAATGGCACTTTTCCCCATCTTTCCACCTCCACAAAAATAATTCAAATGAGATATTCCAGCTAGCAAGGTTACTTAATGGAAAGGTCTTCACAGTATAGGCAAATACGCTTAAGTTTTCAGATCTAATGCATATACTTGGAGCAGAATTTAGGTATGTTCAAAAGTCACCATTATCCTCAAGAAGACTGAAAGTATCACAGCTCACCTGGATAGTCAGGACATGGCCTCTTGTGCCAAACGGAACTCCACCAGCAAAAGGGTAAGAAACAACAGGAACTCTAGTGGGAAATCTGGTCCCAGGGATCACCCTTTTGCCACTATTACAGCAAGCTAAGCTGTATGTAGCTAACTGATGCAAATACAGCTGTACAAACTCAAATATGGTCACAATGATGACAAATGAAACTCTAGGTTACTCTGTGTGAAAGCAAATTAAAACCAACTCTAATAGCCTTGTGTGGAGATAAAGAAACACTAATAATTTTCTCTGCAAATTAAATTTATTGCTTTTGCTAAAATATAGTAGCTCAGTGTGAGACAAAAACTGAAGCTGACACAGGCATAATGAAAATTAAAGAATGTACAGAATAATTTTTTTCTACTTAAAAAAAGTTACCCAAGTTGGTTTTTTTTTTTAACAAAATAAACATGTAAAAATTATACATTTTTAGAACTGCAACTAAAACTGGGATCCAAAATAATAAAGGTTTCCACTAACAAGAAATGTTATGATGAAATAAATAGGCAGGAATGGGAAAAAAATAACAGGTAACTGAGGCTGGAGTTAAGTGACTTACCTAGAGTCACATAAGATGTCACTAGCAAAATTCAGGAGGTGAACCCAGATCTTTATTTCTAAGATATATCTTCCTGCTTAATACTTCAAAATCACAGGCCTTCCAGTCAAAACATAAAAGTTTCAAGAATACGGAGAAAAAAATTCTCACTGACATGCAAATGTCAGTCTAGAATACCAGAAAAAAGATGGACTTGACAAGATATTCAGAGCCATCTAAAAAGTAAGAAAACTTATGTACAAGTGAACAAAACCCCCTGATTTTTAAAGGGATTTATAAGAATATAAGTGTACCATAGGCAGAAAATACTTGCTGGATTAAACATATTTTGCACTATTGCTGCATCAATAGATGTCTAGTTTCTATCTTTCTTTACAGTCAATGTTCTCAGTTAACTGTAAGAATCATATATTGCTGAACATACTGAAAACTTTGGGGTTAAGTGCAATTTAAGACTTAAAAATAATACAGAAATATACAATTTTCAAACCAAATATCAGGGCTGCAACCGCTGTTTAATTCTCCTTTAAAATGAAGGATGCCAAAATGCTATGCAAGACTACGAACACTTGGTACATAGCATCCTTACCTGCAATGGAAGGAGAGTATTACTGTTGTTGTCAGTTCGGAAAACATTATCTTCAATCCACGATTTTGGTGTCAGTGATGGAGTGGAGCGAGTAAATTTAGGAGGAGCTATGACATTACCAGAAAAGGGCTTCTTCAAAGGAGAGATCTGGTTCATAGTTCCTGGAATTCCCATGTTTCCAGTTCTACGATGGTCTCTGCCATGCATTCCTCCCCAGGATATATTTCCTGTGCTCCAGCCGCTACTCTGATTGCTCCAGGGTGACTGCTTCAGAAGAGGCTAAAAAGAAAGATTCATGCATATTATTTTGAAAATGCCTGAAGCGGTTTTCTAAGTTAAAAAAAAAAAATTAACAAAACCAAAAACCCCACCAGGCAATCAAAGCATAAAGATTTATATAAACCACTCTTTCTTGATAACATGCAAATTAATTAATGAGGCAAGGAAGAAAGCACAGCATCATTAAAAAAATAATAATTCCCCCTCCCGCATTCACACCCCAAAAAACCTGCAGTACTTGTGCAAGCAGTTTAGATTATCATTTTAGCAATTGTATTCTTTAAAGCCATGCAACAGAACAATTCCAAGGTGTAAAACCACATTACAAAAAAGCCTGAGACCATTTTATCATACATTAGTATTATATAGTGAGTTGTGTTATTTTTGCAGACAAGAATTTCAAAGAGGTAAATCTTTAAATTTCTTATTAAAACAATATTATACTACTAATAGTAATTATTTCTACTTAGTGAGTAGTAGGATTTCACTACAGTCAGTAGAAATTTATAAAGTAAAATTCAGATGGCAGACTGATTCCCCCCCACCCCAGTATTTTGGGTATCTTTGTCTCAGTATTCCCATATAAGAGCAAAACCAAGAGCACTGATTATTGTACAGACAATCTGTTTGGAGGAGTTATCTCAGCATTACCCCATTAAAATGCATTATTCTGAAGCTACTGGTCAAGTATTTCTGAAGTAATGAATGGGATTATCTATGGAATTATGCGGAGTGGAACCCGGGGGGGGGGGGGAAGTATGGAAACCCTGTAAGAAGAACACAAAAGAGAAAAGAGGAAAAAAGAAACCCGTTGAAGTGCCTGAGCACATAAGCGGCCGGTCCAATGGGCCCGCAGCAGTAGTGCCCAAACAGAAGGAACAAATAAAGGC
>JAAGNO010003523.1:30842-58158 GCA_033439905.1 Ceryle rudis | reverse complement strand
TTCCAGTACCTGAAGGGAGCTTACAAAAAGACTGGAGAGGGCCTGTTTACAAAGGCCTGTAGTGAAAGGATGAGGGGCAATGGTTTAAAATCAGAAAGGAGTGGATTTAGATTGGATGTAATGAAGAAGTCCTTTACCATGAGGGTGGTAGAACACTGGAACAGGTTGCTCAGGGAGGTGGTTGAGGCCCCATCCCTGGAGATATTCAAGGTGAGGCTTGATGAGGCTCTGAGGAACCTGTTCTAGTTGAGGATGTCACTGGTCTCAGCAGGGGGGTTGGACTAGATGACCTATAGAGGTCCCTTCCAACCCAGACATTTCTATGATTCTATGATTCTTCTGATGGTCTGTTCAGGAATACTTGAGAACAGTGTTTATTTCTGTATATATGATATTTTTAGAAGTCTTCAGGATGTATGATCTTATTCTTGCAGTAATCCTTTCTGCATTTAATCATCCACTTTTCCCTTTATTTCTTTTGCTCCTTACACATCTTTATATTAGAGTTTAGGGAATGGCTCACAACAAGCATTTTGATAGCTCATTCCCATCAGAGTAATATTTAACGTGTTGAATTCAGTTGAGGAATCTGGCCTTTATTTCCACAGATAGGGAAGATAATTACATACATTAGTATTGGACTGGCTACTGTTTAGGACAGAAAGGTGTTTTATTCTCTGACATATTAGAGCATTTCTGAACACTTTGAAACCTGTTATTCCTCATAATTCCCATAGTCAACAATTTGAAGTGTATGTGTGTTATTAATAGAGTCAGAAACAGGGAAAGATATATGGTTAATTTTTTCTTTCTATTGAAATCAAAGTTTTAATATTTCATTTCAGAAAGAAGATGCCAGAACAAAGAAATGCCCTCTGCTTATTGCCTTGATAATCAGGAGACATGAATAATATTATTGATGTGCAAACACAAATAGCTGGAGGCTTATAACTCTGTTTCTGTGTGATTAAAGACCTGCAGGAGGTACTTGATGCCAATAGGCACAGGATGTTTGTGATATAAGAGAGTAGAAATGACAACTGACCTTTCCTGGAGTCATAAATGAGCCTGCAAAAACTTTGAGGTTCAGTTTCCCTGCAAGTGCCTCTTTTGTCTTCCCACACCACATGATTCCACGCTTTTGGATCCCTTTCTTCATATTATTGCGCCACAATCAGAGTGTACATTTTATTCACTGAAATTTTTAGCCTCCCATGAGAAACTTCACCTTTTCTTTCTACCAACAGTCCCTCTGATGAAGAGGATGTTCTTCTATTCCTGCTTTGCCTTTCCCTTAGATATCACTGCTATGCAAGTAAGCATGCTTAGGGCAGGCTCAGTCCCACAATCTCTCCACTGCTCCCAAAGTGTTCATGAACTTCAGAAGAGCCTTGTTATATTTGTGTTATATTTGGAAGCCTTGGGTATTTGCATTTCTCTTGGGTAATTTTTTCATTCACTCATCAGCAAAGCACCAATGTAACCCTACTGGCATTTAGCAGATAATTAGCTGGGTGTGAATCACTTATAGTTGGCTCCTGAGCTGGTAGCAGAACCCTGTTGTAGCCTAGGAACATCCCAGATGCCACAGGGTCTTCAATCAGACATAGTCACTAAAAGTTGCCACCACAAGGCCAGAATGAGAAAAACTCCAAATGAATTATTTGACTGTAGTTTACAACATACAAATGTACCTGTCCACTTTCTGATCTTAAGGAAAGTAGATTGCAGAAAATAATTGACAAGTAATAATTTGATTAGATAGAGGTGCTGTGATAAAGGTGATGATAGGACACGTAACTAGAGCCATCTTATTTTTTTGCCTTGACATGGTTTTCAGTTGTCCTTGCTCCTTTTGCTCTTCACAAATTGCACAAAATAGTAATAGTAATGCTTGTTGGTAAAGTATTACAGGGATTAATGGTTCTGAGTATTGCTGTCATTTAATAAGGGGACAGGCCAGGATATGTCAGCTATGATACATCACAATAATTGTGCCACAGACACCTTTAAAGTCCCATGGCTTTAGTTTACATTATACTCCTAACCTCAGAAATGTAGTGCAATGACTTTGGAGTCATCCCACCTCTATTTCATCTAATTCCATTGCTTAATGCAACAATGTAACGTCAGAAATCCTGGTATAGGTGCCCTATTGGAGTAATTTGACCTTTCTCTTAGACAAATCTATTAATATATTGGTTAAAACTACCATGGTTCCTATGCTCTTAATGATCTCTCTTTTTTTCCTCCTCTGATTTTCTTGCTGTGGTAAGGCTGACATCAGAAACCTTCAATTTACGAAGCCCAATCTGAAGTGCTTCATAGGTTATCTTGATAAAGCTGCTGGGTCACTGTTTTGGTCATTTCACTTGTTCCAAGAAGTGAAAGACTCATAAATCTTTCATGACATAATCACCATCTTGCAGCATGTGATGTCCACGGGTTGGACCCCACTTAATTGCATCTATACTTCACCATTGGTCATTGCAGAGGAAGATAAAGGATTTATTTTAAAAAATAAAGTAAAATTTCCCAAATTAAAACTTCTAAATTCCATTCCTGCCAGACTGCAAGGGAAGCAACATTCCCTGAGATGAATAACGGAAGACAGTGTAACAAATTAATACAAATGAAGTCATTCCTGAGTGACTCCATCTGCTTTGGAAATGAGGCTCGAACTTCCCAAAATGTGGCCATGATCCAGATAATTAGGCTTGACTCCAAATGAAGCCACACAGGTAACTTATAGCTTCATTAACTCTCCTCAGGAAGGCAGACATCCAAAAACTAACCTTAATAGAGCAGCATATGATCCATTGACAATCTGTTTGATAATAAAAAATGAACTTTGTTTTTACTATATTACATGAGTATTGGGCCAGTAACATATGCAGAGCAAAATGTTAGGGATTGGACATGATCTTGTATCTTGCGTTACACGCCAGTCACTGTATCCAGAGAACGGGGATTGTACTTTTTGTTTACAAAGCTTAATCAAAATACATTAATAATCTACAAAGCCTAAGCAAGGCGCATAAGGTGTCTGCAAGTGTCTTTCCTCTGTAATCAACAGGAGGATTATTAGGTAATAACAAATGTTATTCATCTTCATAATGGCTAAATGACAACCTGCTTAAAAATAACAAATGACTGCTCTTCATCGACTATTATAAGGTGAATATGACCTTCACGTACTTTAAGCAAACAAGTCCTCTTTTCAAAGACTTCCCTAGTTCTTTAATTGATAATGATGAGATGCTTTATCTTTACTGAGGACAAAAGAAAGCTCTAGTTACACCATTTATTTTAGGCTTGGAGGCATTTTATATAACCCTCTCTGTCAGAAAACATGCTGAGATATAATACCAATTTTTTAATCAATAATAAATTAATGTATAATTAAAGTGGTTAGTGAGGTGCATAATGAACTCCAGTGAGGTGCTTCCCTCTAATGTTTATCAGTCTACTGTGTGATGTTTTCTGTTGACATGGTGCTGTTTTAATGCAACAGAACTGGAGAAGATTAGGCTGAAAGAAACCTCATGAAGTTCTCTCATACATATACCAATCCTGAGACAAGAACAGCAATGCCTCAGCCATCCCTGGCCAAAGTTTGGTTTACTGCTTCTTGAAAACCTCCAGTGTTGACAGTTCCTCCTCCAGGAAAACCAGTTGCTATCTTTGATACCAGAAATATTTTCATAAGATCTAACTTGAATCTGTCTTGTTGCTATTTAAGCCCAAGTGTCTTGCAGAGTAGGCCCTGGAGTTTTTCTATAGATTTAATGTTACTTCTTAACCAAGTTTCTTTGCGTCTGAAGAGCAAAGCATGTGCAACAGCTTACACACATCAGTAGGCAGACTGATGAGGATGGAAGCCTTAACAAGTGCTGCCTAATACAGTAAAAGAAGTCATTCTTCCAAAAAGAATTTTTTTACCCACTCTTTTTTTTTTTTTTTTTTTTTTTTTTTTTTTTTTTTTTTGGCAAATTTGGCTTTGTCAATTTAGGCTGCTCTAATCCTTGCAAATGATGGTTTACAAAAGTTCTGGCCTTTCATACTGGCATCCAGAAAGGTATCTGTGCCTCCTGATAAAATAATGCACAGTAGTTATACCTTCTAGCAAGATAAATTAGGGCACTCTTTTGTGAACAGAGTCTATAGATAAAGCAAAAACCAGAGTAACTACTATGCTTGCTTCTGCAGTTTGAAAGATCCTGCTGCATTTGTCAAGTCACAGCCATGTTCGACTCATTTGCCATAAAATTTACACCCACAGGATTTGACATGAGGTAGAATTAACAGCTTTCTTCTACCTGTTGTTTCTCTCAGTATGATGGGTGTTGCAAACAAAATGTCATTTACTCAAAGCAGAGAAAAAGTGATACTAAGATTGGTGGAGATAATTTTACTGCTTTTAGACAATCATTTGGAGTAAAGAGTGCAGTACATTAGAAGGAACTATTTAATCACGCTCCATAAAAAGCAATCCAATATTGAAACCAGTGTAATATTGGCTTTTGTTAGTCTCATATTAATTAGAGCATAATGTACTATGTTAATTTCTTTGTTGTTTATTTTAAGGGAAAACAGTGAGCCGGATCATTCCAACTCAGATTGGTTTGTTCTAGTATCTAGTATCTGGCTTTTTCTGCAAATCAGGGAGTAACTATTCATCACTGACTTCTCATTATTCAGGCACAAAATGCAGGCATTGATTTTTATTTTTTTTTAACATGCTTATTGAATTATCTCCATAAATGAGCTAATAACTGAATAAATACTGTCACAAACAAAAGTAAATTGTACCTTTTTCACTTTCCTGGGCTACAAGTATGTCAAAATGCAGACCTGTGTTAGAGATGTGCACATACATATGAATTAAATGTTTTTTCTAAATGTACACATTATAAATTTATTCTGATCATCTTACTTCTTGACAGATATGACCAAAATTAACTGAAGACCATTCATTAGATATTATTAGTAACTTTCTGATTATCTTGCTTAAGATAACTAGGCATGGCAAAGGCAGGCATATTTGATGTTCTCAGACAACACATAGACAAAAGCTCTACTATGTTCTGTAAAAGGAATATACCAGTTGTGCCTTCAGCCTTAAAGAGTTGATTTATTAGAAGATATCAGGTTCACCTCCTATAATAACAACACTTTCCTGTTTGTGAAAAATTTGAGAAAATCAGGAGACTGAGGAAGAGCAAATCTGAAATGATTTTCCCTTCTGGGCTTTCTTGTACCAACTCACCCTCCTTCTCAGGAATATTTGCCATCAAACTACTTGTGTTTTCTATATTTCTTACTTGTGTCATGATTGTATACCCATTCGTCTTCTATGTGAAATTACAAAATTATCAATGTGTTTTTAATGTGAAAGCTCTGCCTTTCTTTTTAGAATGGTGAATTACAGAGTGGCAGGTAATATTGAACAGGACCCTGTTTTCCTAACATTTCTCCAAGGCAGAATTTCAGTCATTTGATAAATAAATTGATAGCAGTATAAGCTTAACACTAATCACCTTTCCACATATTATTAATTGGAACCAATATTAGTATAGGACAAACACTGCAGCAATATTAGTAATTACAGGGTCACAAGCTGAGAACTAGCATACCAGGGTTCATTTACTGATTTGTGCAGAGGGTACCATATTTTGAAGAGCTGTAACAGGGTTTGCATTTCTGGTGACCAGCAAGGGTCTGGATTGTGTCCCCCTGTATTTGCTTCTTGTAGCCCAGCAAAAATGGGCTCTGTCTTGGGTGAGACATTTAGTGAAAGTTACTAATATATATATATTAGGTTACTATATATAGTAACAAAATATATTGTTGATTAGCAACAAGAGGCTAGTATTAAGGCTACAAAAGGCAAATAAAATACAGCAACACAATGGATGGCCCAAGCATGGGGAGTTCCCAGTCTGTGCATGTAGGCACTGGTGATGCAGTTTACTTGGGGTTCTTTCCAGCAGGACACAGACAGGTATGGGACATCTGCATGACCTTGCTATGTCCGCAGGCTGAGCACTGAAGCACCCAATGTGATTGGGCAAGGAAGTGAAGGGGCAAGACAGCTTCGGGAAGTGAGGGAGTCTGGTCTTTGCCTGCCAGCTACCCAGGGAGGAGATATGCAGCCTTTTGCAAGGAGTGGGTGTGATGCATTAAAGCTGAAACACAGCAGATGTGGGCCAGGAAGAATGAACACTATCTCTTTGTGACTTGCATTTACTCCAGTTTGTTTCTGTTTTCCACGGGGCTGGTGCCAGTCACAGTTGAGCTCTCAACAGACAAATAATTCTGTTGTTTCCTGCCCCAACATTTTTTTTTCTGGTGCTGTGAAGCTTGCTAGGGAGTCAGAAGTTTTTGCTCCAGGAAGTGCTGCAGTTTTGTTAAAGGATGCAGTGTGTGTTGTCATGTTATGTGACTAATACCCTAATAATACCTTTCTGTGGCTAAATGGCAAATCATATTTGGACCAAGTGAGAAGAAAATATAGGTCCTTGTACAACAGTCAGAAGAATTTGAGCAAAGTGTGATGAGTATCTTCTAAATTAACAGTCATATGTATACTATTATAATGCAAATGTCATGATGAATTGCAGTTCTTAACAGAACTACTTAAAGGAGGAGTTACTCACATTGAAGATAGTTTATACTCCAAGAAATATGGAAGGTTAGGCAGGTTAGGTCTGCAAGTAGTATTAGGCAGACTAAGTGGACTGCTTAAGTCGTTGCTGGTCTAGAGATCTCTATCCTCCATAACAGGTTTTCTTGTTTCTCCTGTTACTTCACTACCTCTGAAACCTCACTTACACTAAAATTGTCTGGGGTTTTGCTTTATCCAAGTTACACACACTTCCATTTTCCCTCACACATGAGCCTGCATAGTGAAGAGTTACCTCAAATACCTTCAGATACTACAGTAAAACCACCAGATACTGGACATTATTTGGGCAAATCAAAGAATGTTTCCTCCAGGGCCAAGATAAAACACTGCATTGTAACATCCGTATGAAACAACTTGTCTTTTTATTCTGGAAAATAAATTCCATGATACTGAAATAATAGTTACCATTTTTTTACTTTGATTTTGCAGCAGAATAGTAACTTTGTGAGTTCATTATCAAGACCAAGTGATACACAAAAACACCATCACCTCAATTCACTTTGTGCTGCTTCTTCACAGAAACTGCACCATCAATGTCCTTCTCTCCTCCTTCCCCCCACCACTACAAATAGTATTTTCTAATTTTGTGACCAGAATGTGACAGTCCTCTATGATCTTCCTTCATGAAGTCTGGGATCTCTGACCAACTTGTGGGAAATGTAACACTAGCAATACTGTACTTGTTCAGCCATGTGCACAGAAGAATAACTATAGAAGCACACTCAGCTTTCTCAGGGCTACGGGCAAAAGCTGGGAGGATGACTCTCTCTATGTCCATCACACATCTGGGCCATCCCTCACCATTCGAAATGGGACTTGGGCTTAATCTGATTTCTTCCTCTTAAACAGCCTCAATGAACATAAAGCTATGCATGTTTAGAGCTAGGCCAGATTAACCTACCTGTAAAATGTCATCCGTTTTTTTCTGGAGAGTGATTCAGAAGACCTTAATTAAGATGCTCTAGTCAGATACACAGTCAGCAGTTCTCCTCATTGCAAGTGAAGCAATGACCATTTATTCTTGGAGATAAAGGTCAGGTTTTGCTGATGGCTGTGTAGTCCTTTCTATCCAGGACTCTAGTAGGATAGGACAGGTGGCCAAAGAGGATGTAAGGAGGAAGCCCATGGCTACGTAAAATTCCAGGGAAGCCAACAAGGCAGCCAGCAGGGATAAATATTTGTGCATATGGAGCAAATGCATGCAACATTTTGCTGATCCCTGCTTAATTCAGGTCTGCACAGACTTCCATAATGGACCCAAGAGGCAGTTGATTGTTTGGGTATTTTTCGTATCTCTTACAAGTTACATAGTAAGGAAAGAAGCTGTGGGCAATAGCTAACCTATAACATCACAAGGTTTTGCCTTGTGTCTAGTCAGTGGTCTTATTACTTATCAAGCCAAAACTTAACTAACCCATTTGCATATGAAAAATTCATCCCAGGGAACCCTGCATGAGATACCAGAACTGGTGCTGTTTTATCTTTCATGGAAAAAAAAAAAAAAAAAAAAAAAAGCAGCTGGTCATTCAGGTACTTTTAAAAATTACTTTTTAGAACAGCATTCTGAAAGTAATAATAGGCTGGGGGAAAGGCAAAGCTAATTAAATTAAATTGCAGCTTTTTTTTTTTTTGTCTTTAAGTACTTCAATATTAAATGAGCTATTTAAAAATAACTATGGACAACAAATGGATTAAAAAAATAGATAGATCAAATGAGTTGAAGATTAAAAGTTAAACTTCTAATTATTCAGAGTTTTTCCTCTCAGTGTTAGTCAGAAACTTTTTACTGCAACATTTCCTGTCAGAAAATAGTATTTCTTCAGAAGAAAACAATCTCTGTGGGAATATGTCAATTATGACAAAACAGGAAGGGAGTGCCAGTAAATGGATCCTTTTAGTGGTATCAAAGCATTCTATTTTGAAGTGTTTCTAAACATTATCAGCATGGTGTTTCTTTTAATTATAATAATTTTATAGTCTGGTTTAAAAGGGAGAATTGGAATAAAACATTCAAGCACTAAAAAATGGGTCTTTCCAGCCTTTCTAAAGGCATCTTAAAAATAATTTTTATTTTAATTCCTTCATCTTCATCTTTACATTCTGGAAAATTATGTTATAATTTAGGACAAAAATGTGTCAGTTCATAATTCTTAAAGGAGTGAAGTTTCAAATTTCATAGGGCTTTACTTAACATCTGTTCAAATCTTTTGCCTTTTATTTACTTCAGGTGGGTTCACACTTGTCTCAAGAGATGACATAAAGGAAACCAAAGATGTTGTGTATTTTTTTTTCTTTGAAAGGTTCATCTTTCAAACTGAAACTTCTTCACTTAAGAGATTCTCTCCTTGTCTCATTGATTCCCTATTCCTGCACCATCCTCACCCCATCTGCCCCTCATAATCTAAATCAGAGCACAATTTGGGTGTTTAACCAGAGTACAAAGTGATTTGGGTTGGTTGGGTTTTTTTAAATTTATTTCATTAGTGTTTCTTAATGCAGGTCATTTTGATGATTATTCTTGTAATGTAAACATAAAAAAGGTGTCGGTGCAAGCTGCCAGTCACTTCAGGAGAGTCAGAGACCCATGGTGGTGAATAGGCAGGAGGGAAAACAATGAGGAAGAAGTGAAACAGACAACTCTTCTACCAGCCTCAATACTACAGAAAGCATGTTGTAGACTTCTTCAAAGGTTCAGATCTATCCACAAGGATGAGCCATGGAGTGACCTGGTCTTCACTTATTTAAGCTTGTTTAAAACAAGATAATCCCATTTGGTACACGCAGGCATTAATGAAGCAATTTCACCTGCTGCAGTGATTTATCTTTTCACCAAATGTAATAGTAATATTAGTTAAATTATGAATGCTCCTGACTGTAGTCTAACCTTCCAGTATTTCCAAGAGATCTGTACGCACTATTTACACATAAAATATACCCCTATACTACACATGACATCAATATTGTGGTTAGAAATAGTCAAGCTGTCTCATTTTACAGAAGATTGAACAGACACCTAAGTGGGTTGGGATTTGGTATGAGGACTCTCATCTCAGAGGTCAAGGGTTCAAATGTATTCCAAATCAATAGTAACTGAGAGTTATTACTTTTGGGTGGCCTAAGTAAAATGAATGATGGTTCTAGCCTAAGATGTCTGTGCCATTAAAAAAATCCCATCATTACATTTGGCATTCTTCACATAAGCCTCAATGTAGAAGCCAAAGACAGACTGAGTACAGAGGTGGAATTAATCTCTTCTGAAAGGACTATAGTTGGTCCTTCCAAAACAGAGAGTAAACAGATTATTCAGACAGTTTGAGGAATATTGAAGCATTAGTGCTTGGAGATTACTCCTTCCCATGAATAAAGAGAGGGCAGAATTTTCATATGTTTTTGATCCATCATCTTTTTGCAATCCCCAAATTCGCTTTTTGCAGAGGAAAAGATATGAGGCTTATTTGCACTACCAGTTAAGATTGTGTCAGTGTCCCCATTATAAACCCCCCCAAGCCAAAAAAATTTAATCGTGGGAAAAAGGGGGGAGAGACATTCTCCAGTCAAGACAACAGTAAAAAAAAAAAAAAAAAAAAAAAAAAAAAATAGAGTTAGGCCATTTATAAGTTGAAATACTCAGGCTAAATAACAATAATAAAAAAATCCTTCCATCTAAGTGTGAAATGCAAAAAGAGAGGGAATCGACTGTCAAATATTATATGGTTTTAAAAATATTCCTGTGTCTGTGCATCAAATGAGGAAGCTTTGACAAGTCTTTCTGATTAAGTCTGAGGATACTTGAGAGGTTCTTCTTGTTTGAACTGTTTGGAATATGCTATCATCAGGTCCTGGAGACAGACCACAGAGCCTTAAAAAATGTTAGTGATAACATTTTGAAATCACTGCAGAACCTTACTGTCACAAAGGAAAAATATGTAGATTTGGCTTAGTCCCAATAGGAAGATGAGCTGCATAGTTTTGTGCACCTTGAAGGTGTTAAATTTGCTTAGTAGGAAGACCAGTTAAAAGAGAATTACAGCAGTTTAAGCATGAAAAATAAGAGTGTGCTGCACATCAGCACTCTCACTTCTCAAACAGATACTGTGAACCTTGATTCTTGATGCTTTTCTCAACAGAAAGAAAAGGAAAAAAAGGAAAAAAAAAAAAAAAAGAAAGAAAAAAAAGTCTTATTTGTGCCTAATAAGAACACAGTATTTTTCTACATTCAGGTGCCCCCTTCAACCTTCAAGAGATCACAAGCCTGAAAAGGGGTGATCTTGGCATAAAAAAGCTTATCAGATAAATGTTTTTAAATGGGGTGTAAAGGGATGGATCTAAGTCCATCATTGCTAACTCTGAACTCCAGACCCTGTGATGCTTTTCATTTTCTGTGGCACTTTGCAGCTGTGCCTTGATGCCAGAAGAATGGGGCCTTGATGCCAGAAGAATGGGACCTGATGTGAACCACACTGGGAAGTAAACACAGGTACACAGAGAGCGCCTATTTGCTCTAAACTGGTCCCAGCATAGGCAGCTAGGAATGTAGGAACTCAAGAGCTTGGTGTAGACAGCATCCCACTCACAATTTAGGTTTTGCCCAGGTTGAATGGAAATCAGGCACAAACCGGTTTTGAGCCATGTGACTCAGGGAAAAAAATATCACCAAAAATATTAAATAGACTAAAAGCTCCTTAGTTTTCCCTATTTGTGTGTATTTAAAGAGAAAAAAAAAAAAAAGGCCTATACAAGGCTCATCAGGAGCAATGACACAGTTGCAGGAAATGTACCAGATTAGTTAATATATTTTTTCTCTTTCTAAATTGCATGGAGCTAACCATAGAGCTCAGGCAACTTTTCTTTCCACACTTCCCAAGCTGATGGCATGAAAGATGGGGACTGGGGAAGGGGGCAAATCCCTCCTAATGTAAGAGAAAATCAGGTACATGACCACCTAAGGAATCTGAACATACACGAGTCTATGGGACCTGACAAGATGCATCTCAGAGTCCTGAGGGAATTCGCCAATGTAGTTGCCAAGCCATTCTCCATGATATTTGAAAAGTCATGGCAGTCAGGCAACATCCATGGTGATTGAAAAAAGGGAAACATTGCACCTACTATTAAAAAGAGTAGAGAGGAGGATCCTGGGAACTACTGACCTGTCAGCCTCAGTTCTGTGTCTGGGAAGACCATGGAACAGATCCTCACAGAAGTTATGCTAAGGCACATGGAGGACTCAGGAATGACTCAAGACAGTCAGCATGGCTTCACCAAGGGCAAGGGAAGATATATGGATGTCATCTGAAAAGCCTTTGATATGGTCCACCAAAACATCCTTCTCTCTAAATTGGAGAGATATGGATTTGATGGGTGAACTGTTTGGTGGATAAGGAATTGGTTGGATGGTTGCACCCAGAAAGTAGGGGTCAGTGGCTCAGTGTTCAGATGGAGATCAGTGAAAAGTGGTGTCCCTCAGGGGTCCGTACTGGGATCAGTGCTATTTAATATCTTCATCAATAACATAGACAATGGGATGAAGTGCAACCTCAGCAGCTTTGCAGATGACACCAACTTGAATGGTGCAGTTGACAGGCCTGAGTGATAGGATGCCATTCAGAGGGACCTGGACAAGCTTGACAAATGGAACCGTGTGATACTCATGAGGTTCAACAAGGTCAAGTGAAAGGTCCTGCAACTGGGTCAGGGCAATTCTTGGTATCAACACAGGCTAGAGGATGACGGGATTGAGAAGACTGCAGAGAAGGACTTTGGGGTACTGGTGAATGAAAAGCTGGAAATGAGAAGGCCAACCAAGTTCCAGGCTGCATGAAAAGAAGCAAAGGTCAGCAGGTCAAGGGAAGTGATTGTCCCATTCAACTCTGCTCTGGTGAGACCTCACCTGCAGTAATGTGTCCAGCTCTGGAGTCCTCTGCACAGGAAAGACATGGACCTGTTGGAGCAGGTCCAGAGGAAGGCCAAAGAGGGCTGGAACACCTCTCCTATGAAGAAAGGCTGAGGGAGCTGGGATTGTTCATCCAGGCTCACAGAAGGCTCTGAGGATACCTTAGTGCAGCCTTTCAGTACTTAAAGGGGCCTATAAGAAAGATGGGAACCGTCTTTTTAGCAGGGCCTGTTGTGACAGGGCAAGGGGTGATGGTTTTAAACTAAAAGAGAATGGATTCAGACTAGATATAAAGAAGAAATTTTGCTACTATGAGGATGGTGAAACACTGGGAGAATTTGCACAGAGAGGTGGTGGAGGCCCTGTCCTTGGAGACATTCAAGGTCAGGTTTGATGGGGCTATGAGCAACCTGCTCTAATTGAAGATGTCCCTGTTTACTGCAGAGGAGTGGACTAGATGACCGTTAAACAATGCTTCCAACCCAAACAATTCTATGCGTCACCAAATGATGAGAGCAAACTTGCCCAGCCTCCATGTCAAAAACAGTGGAAGAGTCCAAGAGAATTACAGGTGGGAGATGGTTGCAGCTTTCCAGAAGGGAGGAAATAGCTGGAGAAACAGTCTTGGGATTGGAAAAGGTTTCCAAAGCCCTCTCTGAAGTGGATCAAAGTTGTCATTCCCAATCAGGTGTGATGGCAGCCAAAGTGTAGTTTTCCAGGATCTTGGCAGAAACAGCAAATTTGACTTAAGAGGTGGGTAATCTGTGTAACAAGCAACAGTATTACCTTAAAATAAAGGAAAGTGGAAAAGTGAAATGCTGAAAAAGCAGCTTCAGTATGACAGAAATAAGATAACCAGCCACTGGACTAGGGGGGATTTTCCTTCTCTGATCTGGATGAGCAGGGTTCTGCAGGAGAAACAGCAGGTACTCCTGTGATGAAAGATCATCTCAAAATCCCTGCTCACAGGTGATCTGAAATAAGGGAACACAAGCAGACCTTACTTCATTCTGGAACTCCTTCATTTGAGTGTATGGCCAAGCAACCTTAATTTGGGTGGTGGCCAGTGGCTTTTTAACACATTGACTTTGTTCTTGTGTACTTTAATGTGCAGAACTGTCCTTTGTCCCCAAACCAAGGGCTTTGCACCATTTAGATCAGGCAAGTTTAAACTGTGCCTCAATGCTTTGAGAAAAGTTCCATCTGGCCTTGGCAAAGGTCTTATGCTAGTTAACACAGTGGGATACCACTGAGCAGAGTCTCTTTTAGATGCTAATGGAGAAGTTTATTTTGTAGTTCAGGCCTGAGGCAGTAGCACCTCAACTTCCCTCCAGTGTGGAGATGATAAACTTTAGACCTCTGAAATTCTTCATATTCCACCTGTGAGACAGTGTTGTGTGCCAGGGACACAATTACCTGGCAGGACAGAATCCAACTGCAGCTGGAGACTTTGTCTTCAGTGGGGAATTCCTTGAGCATAAAGCCTCCCTCAGTGGCACCATTCTTCAGCTGAGAACCGCCTCCTGCTGTGTGGCCACATATGCCAAGCACAGCTGGATGATGGATCAGATGTAGTTGGACTGACCCATTACAATGAGCATGCTGCAGCGTGCAGCTGGGCACAGGCTCTGGTGCTACACTGCAATACATGAGGTACCAACCTAACCAGAGAAGTGAACACAAGGTGTGAGCGCTGTGCAAGTTTTGGACAAGTGTGTGACATTTACAGGTTTTTTTTTTTGTCAGAATGGCAGGATGAACTCTTAATTAAAAAAAAAAAAAAAGAAATAATAATAATAAAAAAATTCTAAATTTTTACACGCCTAGGAAAAGCAACTGAAAAATTACTAAGCTTATTCACAAAGGAGAGAAGATGCATCTTTTCCTGAAGAATGAAATTGCTTTGGCAAAGGTTCTCATTTCTGTATATGTCCATGGTACATCTCCTATAGAAGATATGACAGAGTAAAAATAACTCATGAACGCTTCCTGAGACATATCTTATAACCTGTTTTGTTTCTGTCCATAACATCTGAAAGATAAGGACAAAAAAGGGCCTGCAGAACTGCATTGCTCACTAAGTCCCATCTGTTGGTTGTACTGCATGAGATAACAGAACCAGGGAAGAGCCTATGTCTGGAGAGGAAGAATTTCTCTCCCTAACATATTTTGTCATGGCACATGACCCCACAGTGCTTTGATAGCAGCTGTTCATGCCCAGCTGCAGCCCATCATCATCTTGCCTTCATGGTATCAGATAACAGAAAGGGCTGGTGACCTTGATGAGAGCTTGCACAAGCTTATTCTGAAAGACTGCAACAGTTTGCAGGGGAAGGCCTGCTGAGAAATACGAACTTGGCAATGGAGGATAAAGCTATGGGGAACTACAGATGTGATGGGCACTCTGAGGAGTCGGTGCTGAGGAAGATGGAGGAAGGACAACTGACAAGGATAGTCAACAGCAATGAGAACAGTGAGGATCAGCACAAAGCATGGGTGAAGGGGATTGTGGGCCTGAGGAGTGAGTGGCAGCTGGGAAAAACTTCTGCCCAAGTGAAGGTATGAAAGGAAGACAATCTTGAAAGGACAGCTGCTGGAAGCAATACTGAAGGAGCAAAGAGAAGAACAAGATGATTGTTATGTTGGACATCAACTTGAACTTAACTTGAAATGTTTCTTCAAGGGAAGGTTTCCTCGGAGGACAAACTGTGGAAGAACATGAGGTCACAAAAAAGAAGATATAGAAAGGATGAGAATGACTCATCTCTCATCAAGGAATTAGAATAATTGAGTACAAAGATAAGGCAAGATTTCCAAACAAATAACTACAGTTACAGACCTTCCCAAGAAGCACATGTGGCTTTCTTCCTCTTTGAGTATCAGATGAAGTCCTTTGGACTTCATGGGAAGAAAGAAGATAAAAGCTTACTCCTTGTATTCCTTGTCATGGATGTCACAGCTGGTGGGAGTAATAACCATTTCTTTGTGTGGGAGCCTTGGAAACTGCCTGTGCTCTTCCCTTGCTAGCCTGGGGCATTACTTTACTTCTTTGGGTATGCTTATCTGCTCTTTTGCTCCCAAGAGAAATGGCATCAAAAACAACTTTTTTCAGCTATTGTTTCACAGACAACCCTCTTGCTAGATTTTACAAACTGAGTATTTTTTCCTCAGTGATTAAAATTTTTACTTTACATCCACTAATCTGGGGAGTACATGTGGAAGAACATCTCCATGCTCTGGAACATCACTGCCTTTTCTTGTCTGTAGACAGGTAGCTGTACATCCCTTACCCACTCCTGAGCAATGTTTACCTTGGAAATGTAAAATGAAACAAAAGTAGGGTGGAAGGTGTTTATGGAGTCCTAATTACACTGGATACAGCCTATTTCATGCACAGAAGATATGTATTTATGGGAGAATAAGAACAAATAAGAAATGCTGATTTTTAAAAAATATTTTCCATTGTACATAACTAAATAAATATCACAATTCTCTGTAAATCAGAAGTTTCATGTATTTTCAGCTCATGAATCATTTCAGTGTCCTTACAGAAAAATGTTTCAGTGTGGCCTGTTTACACAAATTGGTCTTGCTTCCCTTTTTCCTCACCCTTCAAAAAAAAAATTAACTACATTAAAACATATTAGCCTGCAGTGCTTTTTTATATCATGAGAGTCATATTCAAGTTCCACACCCCATAAAAAAGTGGTATTTTCCAGGGTATACTCCATATATCCATATTCCATTGGATCTCATAACACAACAACATGCTTAGGTAGAAGGAAAAATGAACAATATTTTTGGATAGGTAATCTGGCCTGGGACCCTGGTTCTCATGGGTATTCTTATACTTGTAAACTAACTGTGCTAAGGTTACTGTCTGACACGAACAAACACAGAAGCAATGCAAGCACGCTGTTTAACTCTTAGTCTTCACAATAAGATAGCCACACACTGACTGCCTGCTAGGAATGGTCCCTGGCCCATGTAATTGTTCAGGAGAAGTGCTAATTGGCTCAGCCCAAAGTCATACCAAGAAATATTTAAAAAATCTTATGATACAGGCAATAGCATTTTAGTGTCTGGGAACATTCCCAGCAGCTGCTTAATTTATTAGCATAAGTCCATATACAGCCCCAAATTACAATTCCTTTAAGACAGCATTCCACATTATGCAGTTTAAAGCTGAAGGGATATATTGTTTAGATTTTCCCTAAGAAACAATTGAAAAATGTTGAAGTAATGGATCTTTTCTCATAGAGAACACTGATTCTGCAGAAACTGCACTTCTGTTTTGGAAATCATGAATGAGCAACTGGTACTTAAGGAGACTCAAATTTTAATTGAATAATGAATTCTTTAGCCCTTTTTCTATGTCAGCTTTGCTGTAGTTTGTTCATTTTTCTTTTTTTTTTTTTTTTTAGTGGTTCATAAATAATCATTCTCAACACTTCTGTGAGTACAGAGTAGTATGTCAGAAGTGGGAGAATGAGTTTCAATGAGATAAAAGTAAGAAACATGTAGTGTTGTGCAGGCTAACTCCTACTTAGCCAGATAGTGGCTCTTCTACTGGTACAACTTCAGGACCAAAATTTAAAACAACATCTCAAAAAAATGAGATGCATCCCAAGAGAGGCAAATATCTCTGGTGAGTTGACAAATATCACACTGGGACTCTGTGGAGAAGTGGGACTACATTAAAATCTCTAGGTGTCCTTCCACTTCCTTAATCACAAGACTACTTCATCTATCTTTGGTCCCCTATTTCATTCATCTTATACATCTGATTTCACACAACAAATGAGAAAGGATGCTGGAAGAAAAGAGGCAGTTCCACTATGAAGTTCCAACACTATTTCCAGGGATACACTGCAGCCTACATGCAGGTGGAGCACATGTCCTGTGGAAACTCTACTTGGTGATAATGTTGAGCGAAGATATCACTATACAGAGCAGTTAATTCACAAGACTAAATGAAGTTGAGGGTAACATAATTTTTGGCACCTCCTCTATACTTTGTGAGTGACTTTGCAAGAATAACATTTCTTAGCATAATTTTATGCCCATAGAATACTTTGCATTGGGGTGTGACTGTGTAAGAAGCATTTGTCATGCCAGTTCAGATTCTTTCTGTTAAAATGTGATTAATTAAGAATAAACTGTGTGGCCAAAGGTTCTAAAGGAAATAAAGTATATAAAATATAAATATACAAGCCTACATATGTATAAAACAAAATAAGACTAAAATAAGGCAAGGGAAACCAGGTTATCAAGCTGGGATTTTGTCGAAACACACACTGGAGCAAACAGCTAACTGTTCAAAGGTTACTGGAGCAGGGATATCTCAACTAGACATCTGATGTTAATGGTGGTACGCATTTCATGTTTGAACTCTGAAGAGTGGAGTTGGTCATATATCTCTGACTTCCTATGAAGATACCTAATCTTCATCACAGATTGTACCAGTACATAATAGTTGTTTCTTTTCTATTGCAGGTTGGTCATAGTGCTCAGAAATATCAATTTAGTGCTCAGAAAGAATTTTTCAGATTTGAGAGATATATGACTGTTGCTGAAATATTGCAGAGAATTTTTGCAGGCTTTTAAAAGTTTTATTTCTGTTTACATGGCTTTTACATTATACTTCTCATAGAGGAGAAGAGGAGGGAAAAATCTGAATGAACTTTGCCTACTTCTAGTCCATGGGAGAGCTCTGAATGCTCCATCTATTTTCATATTTTCAGAACCCATTAAATACATATAGAGCAAACTGGGGTTTTTTTTCAGTACAATTTTCTTGTCTGCATGTTTTGGGGATTTTTTTTATTATTTTTTTTTTTCTTGGTAGAACCAAAGTGAAAGGTGACCTGAATTTAGATACTTTTTTTTTTTTTTCCTCCAAACACCCTATGTTCTGTAAAGGGGCTGAAAGTTGGTAATAGTTCCAAGCAGGAACTATTTGTCCATAAGTAAACTACCTCAATTGCACACCATCTGTAGACATGTAGCAGTGATCTAATTACCATACTGAGGATATGCAGAGAGAAAAAACCCTCCTTGGAGGCTGCCAGAGTCAGTGATCCTTGTATAGTGTGCAGTGGTTTGCACTGGAACACACATGGAAAATCCAGAAACTCATCAGAAAAGAAAGATGTGAAATATCAGGGATAGTTAATGGGATGGAGTAAGCTATGAAGGCTGTATAGTTTTCCTTATCAGCATGTACACATAGCCCTAAAAGGGGAACCCTGACCATGAAGGAAATATTGCAAAGAATTATTTTATTTAATACACGTGCATGCACACACACATGTATAAGCAAAATTATTTATATTTGCCATTCAGATGTATCAGAAATGCATCTTGTTTCCCTCATTTTTATCCTTTCAGTTTCTTATGTGCTCTCCCTGACATGCATCAGTGAGAGCTTTTCAATCTCATTTCCTCTTCTCACTCTTGGTCTACTTCTTGCTGCCCTGACTAGGTTTAACTATCTTCCTGCTTCCCAAATTCTCATTATCTTTCTGTCTCTCTCCTTTTCAGTATGATTCCTCCTCCTTATTCCATCTTTCCACCCAGGCTTCCCAAACATCTCTCTCGACTCCAAGCTCTTTTCCCCCAACACCTTCCCCAGCCATTTCTAGTCTCTCGTCTATTACCAGTTACTACTAAACACAGCTGCACTTTTATTTAAGTTTGTAAATAGCTGCATTCCTTGATGTTCCCAGTACTTAAATAATAATAATAAACCCTAAACCACCATCCCTTAATGCCTTCCCCTCTTTGCCCACCTGTTTCATCCTAGAGAAGAAATAAATAGCATTAATAGATTTGTTTGTTTGTTGGGTGTGGTTTTGTTGGATATTTTTTTTGGGGTGGAGGCAGGGCAGCTGGGGTTCTGGTCTGTTTATTTGGTTTTTAAGATCCAGTTTAGCAGTTAGCATGTGAGAGTCACTGTAAGTGTCTTGAGGGAAAGTGATACTGAAAAAATGTTTTGTAGAAATACTGTGTGTTCACCTTTGACAGGAGCCAGCCCTGTTTGGCATATTCCTCCCTGGGAGCACAAGCACATGCATCCACTGCAGTGAAAGCTCTGCCACTACACAAGTCTCTTCTTATCTGCTTCTTGTTTTAGCATGGGAAATTGGGAGCAGGGAAAGTAGAAATCTTCTTGGCTGCTGGCAGTGAGTGTGGAGAGATGAGGCAGAGCAGCGGGCTGGTGTGACCGAGGGTGAGACTAACCAAGCTGAGGTCTGCTTTGCTCAGCAGACCCTGATCTTTGCTCAGCCTGGTATTCTGGGTTACTGTTATACTGTATACTGTTATTCCTATAAAATTCATGAAGTTGCTCTACTAAAACTCCTTCCCCATTATTTAATATGACAAGCTTCCCTGATCATGATATTTGGTGACTGACATATGCAGCCCAGTACTATGCATCTCTGTTTGGCCTCCTATATTTGCAGTACTGCAGCTCAGTAAAATGTGATTTATTCCTTATGGTAGGGGACAATGAAGAGGCAGGACTGATTAATTTTTACAGGGGCCTTATTAATTTTCAATACTTCAGCCAAGCCTTCTATCCTTTTTTCCTTCTCTGGCAGGATAATCTGAGGCTGTTCCTCATCACATGCAAATCCCACCAACTCTCTGGAGACAACTCATGGAAAGCACAACAGCATCACTTCTGTGCTAATCCAAACCTTTTCCCAGAAGGGCTGAACATATTTTTTGGCAGGTCAGCACTAGTTATTGTGCAGTTTTGCAGTCTGTTGTCCTGTCGCTCTTCCTTGCCTTTGGCAGGTTGTCAGATATCATTAAGATGATCTTAGTGATGTAGCATTGTACACTTAGTTTTGCTTATTCTTTTCTTAAGAGTAAAGTGTCAGCAAGACATAAGTTATGTGTGTAAGGGGCTGAAGAGCATTAGCCTTTTTTTCTCTGTTCAATTAAATGATATTTTTCTGCGTGTACCTGTGATGTACAAATGTGCATGAATATATGTGCCAGCACCAAGGTGGAAAGACACAGGGAATCCTAAGTTACCTCCTGATCCTTCTGAATCTTTGTCTGTTTGTACTAGAAAAGTCCTAAGAAATCTGCTAGTAAGCTACAGAGGTCACAGTTTCAAGTAAACTAATCAATTTTCTGTGACAGTAGTGTTAAAGTGTCTCTAATTCTGTAGGGTCTACCTTCTTCAGAAACAGAAACTGATGAAACTTCCCATAGCATTAAGTATGCAATCTAACAGATGGTTAGGAATGCTTCAAATGAGAGCTACTGGTTACTGTAATTAATTGCAGTAAATACATTTGCAATGTATTGAAATAATGTTTATTTAATTTAAATAATTTGCTTAAGCATGTAATTGGGAATTTTACAATTTGAATTCATTTTTGGGTAAATAGAAGGGCTTGGCAGTATTCAGATGTCAGGAAAGTTTTATTTTGAGGCAATACATTCCTCTAACTCTTGTATATTACACCATTTAAAACACACTTGGCAGTTCTCTATGATAACAGCTTTTTAAAATATGAAAATGTATGTTCAGAAAATATCAGAGCAAAATGTTCCTTCATTTTCCACTGTACTTTTAAAGGGTTCTTCACCCTGTTGAACAATAAAAAAAACCCAACTGGTATAGCTTCATTAAAGTTTTTAACATCACAAAATCTGTATCGTTTTGCCCTCAAAATCTGTAGTATGAACCTATTTGCACAGGTCTGCCTCTTACTACATAGAAGACTTCAGTTCTCTCCTTACTGTCTAATCCAAATCCATTTCCTC
The DNA here is from genome assembly GCA_033439905.1 of Ceryle rudis. Taxonomy (NCBI): domain Eukaryota; kingdom Metazoa; phylum Chordata; class Aves; order Coraciiformes; family Cerylidae; genus Ceryle; species Ceryle rudis. The sequence continues at coordinate 36,790 of JAAGNO010003523.1, read as the reverse complement.
TGTGGAGAAGCTTAGAGTGTGCAAACATTCCTTTTTTTGACTGTTAATTAGATACACATTTACAAACTTTTGCTTGAATCTCATCACTCACATTATGAGACATTTTTTAACAGACTCAGTTCAAGGAGCTATAGTCATCACAGCACAACATCACTAGCTGCTCATCATCCTTCAAGTTTATTTGTAAATGAAGTTACAATTAAACCATGACATTACAAAACAGTTTTGTCCAAGGGGATCTCTACCCCACCACGGCACTCCCACGAAGGTCATAGGCTCTGTTGTGTGGACAGCTTCAAACATGACCTGCATACATTTAAAGGAAAATCCTTTCTACTGTGTAAAAAGCCTCAATCATATTCCCAAACCATGGTATAACCTTGAATAAAGAGGCTTTAGCATGGTTGAAGGCAGAATTTAGGTTCCTTCTACAGTGCAGAATTGGAGTCATGCTTTAATTGTATTGCAAGGATAAAGATATTGTAATTGGGTCCCCTGGAATATATTTTTCTTTAGATATAGCTAAATGTAAGGCCTTAAATCTCTCAAGGACATGAGATGTCATTCTATCTTTTGCAGTACTGATATGAGACTAAAGAATTGTGAAAAATGAAGGGAGAAGGCACAGAAGTATGAAAAATTGACCCCAGCCTAGACAGCAAGGTCATTTTATCCAACTAAACAGAATTAAATGTTTTTGGTAAAATAGTTTTTCTTAAGCCTTAAGATTAATGTTTATTCTTTACCTTCAGAGAACTACAGAAACAAACATTTATATATGTATGTATATACGAAACCAAAAGATTTAACTTATGCTATATCCTAGCTCTCTTAGTTCCTAGCAGAGAGGATTTGTCATCTTTGGACTCTGTGTAACCTCTTTTAATAAATTGTTTGGGTTTTTTTCAGATTTCTATAGTGTCTCCAGCTGGTCTCCCCACTTCAGGCTTTTGCTCTTTACCATAATGGAATCTGTCTTGATAATTCTTCCTGGTGCCTCTGTACCTCAGCATGAAGACCACATGGGACTTCTCCATGGCATCCACCACCTCAGTATCTGACCCAGCTGAGAAATAGACTACAATATCTTTACTTTTCTCTTGTAAAAAATATATCTATTTTAGAAGTCTTCACTGTTTCATACGTCTGCTGTTGTCTACCCAATAAAAAAAAAATAAAATCCAGGGAGCTATAAATTGAGTTATGCTCTATGCTTATGACTAATGATGGGTTTCATCATAATCTTAGCCATTCCAGAACCTTAGTTGCCTAATAACTAGACATTGAGCTTAATCTAGTTGTCAGGCATCCTGGTTTTGTCAGATAGAGGCACTTTCTGGAAATTAGTGAAATTAGAAAATCTTACTAACTGAGACATTTAACTTAAGGTGGGAAGAAATACCTTTTTGGAGATGCTTTTCCCTCTGAAGCAACCACAGAGGGAGCTTGGATACTAGCTTATACTAGATGTATTTTTAAGGCATGTCAGCTAGGCAAGAGGAATCCCGTCCTCAGGTCTGCTACCAGGCCCTTACTCTGAAAAAAAATTTTCTCAGTCCTATCTCCATTAAAAGGCAAGCCCTAAACAAGAGCAAGAGCCTTCTGACAGAAGCCAGAGCTTTGATGCTGTTTGTTTTGCATCAGGAACACCACTTCCATAGACCCAAAAATAGGAATGAACTGCCCAATCTCTTCGCCTCCACTAGTACAGCAACGACCAAAGAGATAGATCAGTAAAAAGAACACCTAGAGCTTGAAAAAAACAAGAGATAGGATCCTCCAGGAGTCATGTTTTTGAAGAGTCACTTCTCTACTCATAAATATATCCAGTCCTTCATTCTCCTAAGATGTTTTTTTAACCTGATTCTTTGTTCTTTCTTACTTGTTACAATTATAATGGACTGTCCCTTTCCCTCTTTTCCATTTCACTGCTGATTTTTATTTTGGCATTGTGGAAAAGTCACAGCTATGTGAATCCCTGGGATTCTGAGGTGGCTTTTTACTTCTTCCTTCAGGCAGCAAAATATCTGGCAACTGTTCGTGTTCAGCCCCAGACTGTGAGGGATGCATAGTCTCCAGTTTGCCTAGAGTATAAGCATGAAACAAAATCATATTGGAGCCAATGCTATCAAATAAAATAAATAGGATCATAACCAGGTCTACTGTGCATTTACACAGCAGGACCATGGAAAGACTTGAAATGGGAAAAGCATTATGGAGGCAAATCATTGCTGGCAGTCACATATATGCTACCATCTGTGGTTGCACTGAAAGAAACATGCTATTGTGGGATTTTTCTCCTTTCTCCTCTAGCTCAAACTAGTTAAGCTCTGAGGTGGCAGGCAGAAGTTTCTTTCTGCTCTCCAGACTACAAAGCTGTCACATACATTTCCTGAGAACATTATAGGAACTTTTTTGGCAAGTGTTCCAAAGACTCCCAGCAGTCCAGATACCAACAGCACTACACCTCAGGTGCCAAGAGAGAATCCATTCATCCAGCAGTGACTGTAACTGTTTGCAAATTAATTTCCTTGAATATATTTCCATTACCCAAAGAAAATGAATTTACTGAGAGATGTGTACCCTGTAGATAATCCAAACAAAGCTTGTTTTACAGATGGGAAATTAGCTAGCAAAATCTGAGATAATGCCGTCTCAGCTCAATGCTAGATTATTTGTGTTCATCCCCTTCTTACAAATTAACACAGGAAACAAAGGCTCAGAAGTATGCCTCTGTTTTTCCGTACTGACGTTGACAGATTTGGTAAGCTGGTTCTTTGGTTGGTACAAATCTGTGCACCTGCACTGAGGATGTTATGCTTACTTGTACGCTGAGAAGCTGAGTATAAGTTTTTTAGTAAAGTCTTCATTATAGAGCTACTGATAAAATTGTAAAGCTCTTCACGAGTCCAACCATCAAAGCACTAAACTGTCAGGAAGTCTAGTCTCCATCCCAACACAAACTTGGATACATCACTTGATACATTTATTATATAAAGGCTTTCTTGTGTCTTTATTTCCTTCCAGACAACTGAAACTATTTTTTAATTAGTATTTGTTTCATTGATTTTTAAAGCCAAAAAAGGTCTGACACAAATCAGTCTCTTTTCTGTCACACAAGAAAGTCTGCATTAAAAAATCCTACATCAAATATTTAACTTCCATTTGAATTACATCGTATCTTTTAAATAATGTCCAGTCTTTATTTAAAAATGTAATTAATAGAGGATCTGATATGTTAATAAGTTCACAATTTCATTGTTTACATCCCCCCCCCCCAATCCATACCTATTTTGTCATCCAGCTTGCACTTACATCAACATCGTATCATCAGACATCATCCAGTCCTTCAAAATATATCATACAGGCATGTATGTAAGAGATTAATAAAAATATATTAGAGTAGGACTGGAGAGGAAAATTCAATTTCATGTTTGCTCACATGACATCTAATTTACCCGATGAGAAAAAGGGTAACTTTATCTCAACATCTTCCTAACAAGACTGCTATTATATATCCGACTAGTAGTACATACAACTGACCACAACCCCGTCAAGAATATAAGCACAGGCATACAACATGAGATCAATGGTCCACCCAGCCCCACTGTATTTGCCACATGGGGCAAAAGAAAACTGAGTATGAAAATAAGGAACATATACATGCTACTCTGAAATACTGCTTCAGGCTTCAATGACTTGTAGCTACAAAGTACCTGAGAAAAGTGTAGGTTTATAAGTGTATAATATTTCTCCTTCCATAAACTTACCCTCTTTTTGAACTTATGCCAACTCTTAGCTACCATGGCTGCTGTGGCAAAGAATTGCTCAGCTAACCTCATAAGTTGAGAAGAATGATCCTCTTTTTTTTTTTTGAACCAGCCACTTGGTGTGTTCATTGAATGCCCCCTAGGTCATGTATGGAAGATACTGTACTCGCCCAGTCTGTGGATTTATAGAGATTTATTCTCACATCAATCAGCTGTCTCAGGCTGAACTGGCAGTCCTATTTTCCAGGCTGAAGAATCCTAAGCTACTAAGTAGTTCCTTGTATGGAAGCCACTTGATGCTTTTCATCACAGAGAAAGTCTCAATAACTTGTCATATAACTTTTGGATGGCAAAAGTTAGAGAGCCGAATACCACCTTTCATGTTCAGCATTTCCAGCCCAGATACCTCATTGCATTACAGAGGAAGAGTTCCTGAATATTTGGGCTTTAAGTGGACAAGGCACACACCAACAGACAACATGAGGCTTAGTTCATTAAGATATACAATGACAAGAGCTTTGGGAACAGACGTGATTCTATTCTTATTCATGCCATCATGCATCTGTTTCTCCCCCCAGTATGTCAGCAGTAGTGCAGCACCATAAATGACAGCAGAATTAAACTTATAAAGTTTATATTTTATAGTCTTGCAAAAGCATGCACACAAGTCCCAGTGCTATAAACATTTCTAGAAAGCATGCTTTTTGATCTCCCTAACTCCTTACCTCCAGAAGATAGCACTGCATGTTGTATACCTGCAAAGTCCCATCAGCCATTCTTTCTCTGGTGAATATTATACCATCAGTTGCCAAATGAGGATCCAGAAACCATTTTCTTTAAACACAAATACCATGTAACAGACACAAAGAAAAAAAGCAACTATATTTTTCTATGATTTTCCTTCAAAGTGAAAGGGAGGAAAGAAGCAAAGACAGTTATTCAGACTGCTTATTTAAATAGAAATTTTGCATTGCCACGGTACATGACATATAAACAAAACCAGGAAAAAGGTCTAGCAAATGATATAAACTAGGACTGCACTGTGGCAAAGCCAGAAGGTTATTAGAATATACAATGCTTTTATATACAAAGATGCTGAATATTGGTCAATGTGCCAAGTGATTTAATGTGCTCCTCTGACTTCTGGCCACTACTCTCTTATCTGGACGTGACAAAAGGAAAGAAAGAACTCAAAGAGGCAGAAACATTTTGGGATATTGCCTTCCCAAATTAAATGGCTACAGAAATGGCCAAAGACACAGCTGTATTAAATCCAGTGACTGGAATCAGCTAGCTCCTGAAAAATAGGTCTGATCAGTCCCTCTTTAACTACATATTCTGGATGTAAACAACATACATTAGTTGTATTAGTATTCACCCCCTTCTGAAATCCTCACTTACTGTATCTGTGGCCAAAAAAGTCCCCAAAAGCAATTACCTGGGTACAGAATTTCTCTCTGCTACTTTTTTTCCCCTGTTTTCTTGCACATTAATCAAATCTTAGAACTGACAGTGTGACAACTGGTATAAAGGATGACAAGGTCTTTCAGAAGAAAAATAGCTGGTACACAATTCCCTACACAAGCATTTTTTGGTAGATAGAATTTTTTTTTTTTTTAAGATGTATGCTATTCGATTACTGTAATCTAGTAAATGTGTGTCTTGGTCATGTTAAAAGATGCAATTAAAGTCTCTCTTTTCTTTTCTGTTCAATGGCCTAAAGCACGCAGCTGCAGCAATATTTACTGAAGCTCAGGGGATAAATCACACTGAAATTTTACACAAATGAATTCTGTTGTCAGAAGCTATAGGTAAATAAACATTTTATTTCAATAGATTTCTGTATTACTGCTTTATTAAATGGCACAAGATCTGTATTCTCGAGAGAGCTTGCAGATATTATGTAATTGAAAATTTATGTAAAAAATGTTTTCAAAACCAAATCATGTGTGGGAAGACTTGACAAATTTTATAGTGAAAAATTTAGTTTTCATTTTTAAAAAAATTAAACTCTTTCCCAGAATGAGTTAGAAATAATTTACTGAGAGTTTCCCCTCCCTCTATATCCTTTAAATGAAATATCACTGTAGAATTTTCCAAATCCCTGCCTAGATCTGTGGTGTAAAGAACTACCATAAATTCAAAGGAATGGGAACAGAGCACCTGATGTCGGCCCAA
>JAAGNO010003523.1:19193-25241 GCA_033439905.1 Ceryle rudis | reverse complement strand
GCATTTAGGTTAGCAGCGGTGGGAAAAGGGTCCCGCTTTGGTTTCCTCGACGTCTGGGGGTGATCGCACCCGGTAGGCAAACGGAATTACTAGTGCAGGATTTGAAATTACATTTGTTTCTACATGTTGGGAACAAACACGAAAAAAACCCAACCCAAACCAAACCCAAAACATTTGGGCTACAAAATCGTTTATTGTAAATAATAAACGTTAGGTAGAGGATGACTTTTGGGGAATGGGAGGGGGGAGGGGTATTCAATTTGCACTATCACAGTCTCCCGGATTGGAGTTGATTATGATATTCCGTAATAACGATGCTGGTACTACTAATCATCATCAAGGTGCATTATATGTCTCGCGGACTGAAAAAAAAAAAAAATTAAAAATAATTAAAATCAGAGCTTGTTAGGTAAAAATGCCAGCTACGTGCAGAAACCATTGCTGGCCCTGGTTGTTACCGAAAGACTGTTAAGGCTTTCAAGTAACAAGGAAATTCTGAAACGAAAATACCATTCCGTTTAAATCAAAACAAACAATAGACTGAAATTATGCATGACCGGGGGGGGGGGGGGGTGGGGGGGGGAAGAAGAAGTGGTTAAGCAGCTAAGTGGTGTTTAGTTGTCCACAGAGGTTAAAACACAACACCTGGTAACTGCATTTACTACAGCTGCATTCTTTTTTAACATAAAGTTCTCATCAGGTGTTGTTCTCAGACAAACTGAAGTAACCTGAAGTAACTATACTGACAAGGAAGAACTAACATGGGGTTAGCTCCAGCACAGCTGATAGCAGTGTGTTCCACGTGGGTTTGTTTTCACCTGTTAGTGGGAATGGTAGAAGCACCTTTAGGCTGCACGAGGTTCCAAATGTGGATGTTAAGACAATCAGTTTGAGCTTGTTTTCTGCTTAGCAGTGGCTTTAGATAGAGAAAAAAGGTGTTAATATCATCAGTACTGCTGGAGGGGAGAATGCTCTGATTCTGGTGTTGTGGGAGATATTATGCAGGTTTCCTCTCCCTTTTATCCTTGTCAAGGCTACATTCAGCCTCACAATATCTCATTTCTGGAACATGATGGCATCCAGCAGTGGTTTCTGTGATGCAGCAAGTAACTGGTTTTTATAGCTCTCTTTCTGTCATTGGAGAATGAAGAAATCTGTATTTGTCTTTTTTATTTTGTGTCTATTTGGCCATGTCTTTATATTATGTGGGATAAAGAAGTCTGCCTCTCCAGAAAGGAACTGAGGTGCAGCTTGGTGTGCTTACATGATGTGCTTGACACAGTTCGGACATTACAGGAATTTATTGCTTGGTTTATGATCCAAAGACTGTTGAAGTCAATATAAAGAGCTCTACTATCTCTGAATCAGACCCTTACATTGCCCTATACACTCATGCAACAACCCTTCAGAATAACTGGATGTGAGAATCCAGAAGGGAAAGTTCTTTGTAGATACAATACAAATTTGAATAAACAATCCAAGCCAGAGGTAAACATTTGGGTAATTCGTGTTGTCTCATGAAAACAGGTGGAAATGATGTAATTCATACAACAAATAGCCTCTGATGGACTCTAGATAGATGAATCCTAGAAAACCTACGTGTCATAGTGGTCAGCTCAGTGAAAACATCTGGTGAGAGGAAAACTTCAGACAAAAAATAGGTGCATGAGATTAAAAAAAAAAAAAAAAAGGTAGCATGTTTTCACCCTCTGTATTATCTCTGGTTCTGGTGGTCTCCACCTCAGAACTTACCTGACCAAGTATGTCAATTCCAATATTGCTATAGCTGTGACATATTTTATTACACCCATTAAAGTTTATTTATGTCAGAAACTCCAGAAGCCTCATCCTCTGCTGATGAGGTTTTACACCAGTTAACAACAAGGGTCTAACAACAGAAATAGATGCAAATGGAATTTCTCCCTCATTTTTACAATGTCTGCCCCATACACCGAGTTTTAAATCTAATCTTTACTCAGAATATTTTTTGAATGGCTGCGCTCTAGGGAATGACTAAGAGTATTTTTACTTTCTTTTTTGGTTTTTTTTTTTGTTTGTTTGTTTGGGTTTTTGTTTTGTTTTGTTTTTTTTTTAATTTTATTTCCTGCAGTCTATCGGCCAAATTCCAAATGTTTCACAAGCTGGAATATTTCAGGCAGATCTCACCTACTCAGAAGTGTACATTAGTATATCTCATTTACAGAGAGGGTCACAGACTGTCTTTACTTACAGCCTATGAAGGTGACAAGATCACTGTTAAGTCCTGATTTCTCTCTTCTGTATGAAACACCTTGGCCTTGACCAGATCTGCCCCTCTGAGATAAGCTGTGAGGTGCAGGTGTGCACCACATGGGCCACACCTCCTCACTCTCCACACTCTGACAGCATCGCCTTTCCTTCCAGAAGGTGCATATCTGGATGTTATAATGGACGAGGGTAGACACAGCCACTTGAGTCCTGTACTAAAATTCACATGGGACCCTGACAGTTGTTTTCAGCATTAAAATTAATCGTGTAAGGCCTCATAGTGTGAATTCTCTGACTTTCAGATTTGATGCCTTATATGGAAAACCATTTGGTCTCCAGGATACTTCTACGAAAGAGTTTTAGTTCACACGAAGAATGAGTTTTTAAAGCAAATTTATTGGTTGTCACCCTTTCTCTGTTTCATGTTTGTACTGATCAGAGTAGACCCTTCCAAAATGTGTACAGGGCTCATGTCAGAACCTCTGCATCAGATCCTCTCTTACTGTGCAGCACTATTTGCTAATGTAGACCTAGCCTAAGAGGATATTAAGGCAAAACTATTCCAGGTCACATTAAGCTGTCTCAGACAAGGGGTATGTATTTGGCAATTGAAGGGTGTAATAATGTAGTATGACAAATGCTCCAGAGTTATGTAAATTCCAGCGTTTAATTTCCTGGTACTTTGTTTTAAACAATCTGGATGTGGACAGTATCAACACAGTTGTAGTGATGTTTGTGAATACTACTACTAATAAAATTAAAACCTTGCATCTTGAAACAGTAAACACTCTGGTTTAGAATCTCCTGTTTCATTTTTTTTATATAACTTTGTGTGTGTGCATTAAGCACTTTCCAGAGGTTTTTTTCCTGCTCTCAGATGTGTGCAATGAGACATCTCACAGAATAGAAGGGACCTCTGGGGATCAGTTAGATTAAACCCCGTGGTAAATCAGTTTCCCCTAGAGCAGGTAGCACAGGAATGCATCCAGGTGGGTTTTAAAAGTCTCCAGAGAAGGAGACTCCACAACCTCTTTGGGCAGCCTCTGCCAGGGCTCTGTCACTCTCACAATAAAAAAGGTTTTCCTTATGTTTAAGTGGCATTTCCTCTGTTCTAGTGTGTGCCCATTGCCCCTTGTCCTATCACAGGGCACCATTGAAAAGAGTCTGGCCTCATTCTCTTTAACACTTCAGATACTTACAAGCTTTGATAAGATCCTTTCTCAGTCTTGTCCAGGCTAAATAGGCCCAGGTCTCTCAGCCTTTTCTTGTAAATGATCCTGTTCCCTAATCATCTTTGTAACTGTTAGTTGGACTCTCTCTATTAGCTTCCTGTCTCTGTGGCGTAGCATGTGAGCCCATGGCTTCCATGAGAGTGGTGGTGACCACCACCTACTGCTCACTGCATGAGTAGACAGGAGCTTCCCTCCTCAGGAACAGACAGCCAAATCTCAAGGACTTTGATGAGAATCAACATTAACATCTGATGTCCTCAGCTCAGTTCTCCCACATTTTAAGTCCTCTCAGTACACAAATTTGTGGGGGAATTTCCATAAGAGAAAAGAAAATGTTCTTCTCAGGTCCCTGGGAAGACTCCACCAGTAAAGTGACTGAATCTTTCATACACCTGTACTGTCTACTGAACCACATTCAGATCCCACAGACCTTGATGTTCACTAAACTGTGTGAAAAGAATTTTATTGCATTCTTCATTTTGCACTAGTCTAATTAGGCTAACTGCTCAAAATACAGAGAAGCAGTTGGTAGGCTTTTGAGTCTGTGATGATTTTGGAACAGTTGCCCATAGATGAATATGTGTGATTTAAGGTGCAGTGCCCATCTCTATGTGTTTCCCCTTCTCACAGTATGAGCCTTCTATTGCCTCACTTCAGCCTTCCTGTCTATGATGATTCTAATTTATTTCATTCCAAACATCACAGACTCAAAAGCCTACCAACTGCTTGAACTGGTGAAAGAAGATGCAGAGAGACAATTCCTCAGCTTATTTACCCAGAACTTGAAATGAGTAGACAATTCTGGAATGGGAAATCCTTTTCTTATTCCTATTCAGAGATGAGAGAACTCAGCACAGAAAGTGTCTCCTCTATATCAACATCCTTATGAGTTTCCACTGATGATATTGTGGCAGCCACCATAGCTACAAACAAAAGCAGAATTGGTTGGGAAATCAAGATGAACCGAGAACAAGAGGAAGACTTTTATTCTCCATTATTCCTGTCAGTCTGTCTGTTTCCCATGGAAAGACTGAACAGCAGGGTGCACTATTAAGTGTAAGATGACCAAGGATGACAACTCAGCTAATGAAGACTTAAATTGTCCTACTGAGACACATTGTACAATGCAGAGGATAAGAGCATACTTTAGTGAATGCTGATGATGCTTCTCCTGCCTATTCTTGCAACAAAACAGAAATCATCAGAGATGTGTTAATTGCAGGAGACTCAAAGCAAAACTAGATATTTCCCAAGGGAGAAGGATGCTACCAAACCATGAATAATGTTTCCTTCATGGGAATCGGGATACAATAAATTGCCCTTGCCTTTTGCACGTTCACACCAGCATGTGAGAAAAAGCCAGTGGACTACAGGTAGAGTTGCTACAGGAGTCAAATTCACAGATCCTTAAGGAAGGTATAATAATACTTAATTTCTTCTGCCTTTAGCCATCCTCTTCTCCTTACAAATTCGTCACTCTTGTTAAGTCCATTTGTTAATTATGAATAGGGAAATACTCTCTGGTAAGAGTTCTTGGGAAACATCAAGTGGTGCCTGTTAGATTTCAGCAGGAAAAAAAAAATAACAACCCCAATACCAAATAAAATTATTTTAATAAGCTTTTGAGCACTGCGTTTTTCTTAGCTGTGCTAAAGGGAAAAGGATATTTTGCAATGCCTGCTGAGGATCAGATCCTACAAACTGTCACCTGCCTGCAAATTGATCTCTACAAAATAATGCTCCAGTATGCTGCTTACTCTGTTAAAGGAGAGTAATATTTCCTAGATGTTAATTTGCAAAAATTTCTGCAAGTGTGGAAGTAAAATGGCTGATGTATATACTGGTATGATTTATTTTTTTTGTCATGAGGAAGGGAAAGACTCTTTCCTGGTTTCAAAGAAGCTTCTCATTAGAGCATGTGTGTAGCAGACAAAGTGAAGAAGAAATTTCCTGTTGCAGGTATGAAAAAAGTTGTATGTTTCAGTTAATTTTTTTTTTATGGAAGGCAAGACCATAGATGGTATGAGCCACTTGGTCTAGCTGGCTGCTTACTAAGGCAGGAACACGGGCAGGACAGAAGGAAAGTAAGCAGGAAAGAGGGTAGGCAGGCAGGACAGAAGGTAGGCAGAAAGGGGGGGAAGTGGAGAGTGAGGTGCTAATCTCTTCTCCCTGGTATCCAGTGATAGGAGACAGGGGAATGGTTCAGAGCTGCTCCAGGGGAGGTTTAGACCAGACATTAGGAAGCATTCTTCACCAGTCAAACACTGGAACAGCTTCCTAGAGAGATGGTCAATGCCCCATGCCTTTCAGTGTTTAAGAGGCATTTGGACAATGTTGGACAAGCAGTTGGACTAGGTAATTCCTGTAGGCCCCTTCCAACAGAAATAATCTATTCTAAAGGGGAGGAGGCAAGAAAGGAAGGAGAGCAGAAACTCCAAATCTTACATTCTCTTCAGTAGTGCGTGCAGGTGGCCAAGAAGGCCAATGGCATCCTGGCTTGTACTAGAAACACCGTGGCCAGCAGGAATAACGAGGTGATCATTGCCCTGTACTCGGCACTGGTGAGGCC
>JAAGNO010003523.1:14193-16693 GCA_033439905.1 Ceryle rudis | reverse complement strand
CTTCCTGCTGCCTCCAGAGTCTGACCACTGTCTAGAAATACTCCAAAATCTCTTTGGTAAGTCTTTTTATTATAGTGAAATGGTAAGGATTGCATGATATCAAGTAGAACCTTCATTTTTGTAGGCTAATATACAGTTGTATTGAAAGAGCCCCTGTTTTCTAAACAGCAGTCCAAAACTCTAAAAGCAGCAGTGAGTATCTACAGGCTAGAGTAAGGATACATGGATCTGAGTACTCTTAACCAGAACATAGCCTGTTCGGTAATTTTAAGGGCTTCAGGAGAGTAGTGTAAGGTACAATAGACCAATCAGGAGTTTTCCCACGAGTTGGACCACCAGCGGGATTGTATCTTGAAGGCACATAGAATATCTGTATGGTTTTGGTAAGACTCTTTGCATACATTGCAAAATACCAAGGCAGAATAGAGAAACGTCAATGGCAAACAAATAGATTCACAGAGGATGGCCTTTGGCTTTATCATTAAGATAGCCGTTAGCAACATCAGCAGTTCTTGAACATTAATTGCCCTTTGTTTGCTAAATTGAAATGTTGATCACCCACTGGTGACATGGGATATGGCCCCCTTTTCCAAAGTGGCATCTGTTGCTAATCTTGGAATTGGTAACTGATAAGGAGGACATATTGCCAGCCTGTATGTCACCATTGTGAGTTTATACAGCAACATTTTATGTTTGTGAAAAAGCAAAATTCCGTTTTTCAGTAATCTCAGCATGCATAGGCTTAAACATTTCTACATAATACGTAATAAAAAATTTAAATGTCCCACAAGGCACTGTAATATCTTATAATCATAAAAAGTTCCAGGTTTGATTTTATTGATTGCAGTTCTTGATTTTCCCCATTTTTCATTCGGAATTTCAATAGTCCGATCCTTGATCAGGAATCCTAAAAAGGTTATGTCCCATGTAGGTCAAGGTGTTGTTTTATCAAAGTTTGTGCAGATTCCTAATTCTTGTAAAAGACTGCACACAGAGTGGGTAACTGTGTTAAGGTAACGAGAGTTGGGTGACAGAGGAGGAAGTCATCCATATAAGCAAAAGCCCAAATATTATAGCAGAGGTTGATTTCGGCTGTGATGGCAGTTGAGAGGAGATGGAGGAGAAAAGGGCTCATACCAGTCCCTGTTGCAGCTTTGCAGAAATAGTAGACCAATTGACCATCAGAGACAGCAAGCCTAGAATTGCTATCACAGTTAAAAGGAATATGATAAAAAGCCTGAGACATGTCCAGAGAAATCCAGTACATGTCCATGGGCAGGAGCCAACGAAGTGCAGTGAGGTTTGTACACCAGTATTTTGGAAAGGGCCCAGATACAGGCCCACTGGAAAACTGAGAGAAATCCACCACGAGTCAAGCTTCCATAGTATTTCCAGGATTTCTGTCAACAAGAAAAATCCTACCAGTAACGCGATCAGGCCACACAGTCCTTATGTGAAGGGTGTGGAAATTTTTGCTATCTTCCCAACAGGAGGCCCGGAGTCAGCAAAGTTTTTGAACACAATGTGTTTTCTTTCCTGGTGTTTGCTCCTCCCCCCTTTGGCAGGGGAACAAATGCTGGAGAAGGTTCCACATCTGTGAATAGGGAATCGTAGGCTGCTTTGATCAATTTTTTGTCCTCTAAAGTTTGATTCTTTGGGGTTTAAATTGTGTCCATTGTATTTGCTCAATTTGTAGCCAGTGGCTGGGCCAAAATCTGGTTGGGGTTAGATATTTCTGATTTCATGAAGGAAATTCCTGTTGAATGTTTTCAGACATATGTGTCTCTGAAAAATCAGGTATTTTCAAGTCAGGGTTAAAGGAACCTCCAGAAATTTTGTACAACCCATTTAACATGCCTAAGGTGTGTTCTACCTGACCTTTATCTCCTAGGACGTGAGGATACAGGGACAGATGATTTAGAATGCAGGACCAGGGATCACACACATGTATGCGGTCTGTCTCTGGATTTTGCTCTATGTCATCCACATTCAATGCTCGTTTTGACTTTTTGTTGTTGAGGTCTAAGACTCGATCTCCAAGATTGATTAGGGCCTCTAGCCAGGCCAGATGCACCTGTGTGCACTGGTGCCATTTGAATTGGTCAGGTGATTGCTTCAGTTGTTGGGGCATCTTTTACATGAGTGTATAACCATGTCTGTAACCTCGCTATGTATTCAGCCACTGAATGTTCACCCCAAATTAAACAATTTATATGCCACCACAGCAGGTGTTGAATTCCTGTGTAAGCAGCAAGATGAATTGCAATTTGGCCTGGCACAGGATAAGCAGGATCCCACAGTTGTATTTTTGTATCAACGACATAGACAGCGGGATTGAGTGCACCATCAGCAAGTCTGCAGATGACACCCAGCTGAGTGGTGCTGTCGATACACCAGAGGGACAGGATGTCATCCAGAAGGAGCTAGACAAGCTGGAGAGGTGGGCCCAGGTGAACCTCATGAGGCTCAACAAGAGCAAGTGCAGGGTCCTGCACCTGGG
>JAAGNO010003522.1:13896-30662 GCA_033439905.1 Ceryle rudis | reverse complement strand
GGGGTGCGCCGCCATGACGGGCAGGTAAGGCCGGGGAGCGCGGCCGGGGGGAGGGGGTCGGTCCCGCGCCCTGGCCCCGGTAGGCTGGCCCTGTCCCCACGGTTCCTGTGGCAGGGGGGGGAGGGTCGGGAACAGCCCGTGTTTTCCTGGGTAGAAAGATGGTGCGCCCGGTGGGAAGTGGCTGGGGGAGAGAACATTTTCCTCCTGTGATGTTCAGGAGGAGGCTGAATGGTAGGGTCGGGAACTTGACCTCGTGGAAGAGCAGAGCAAGGGCTGTTCGGTTGAGCCTTACCGCTTACACAGGGGGGCACACAGCGGAGGGCGGTGGGAAGACCAGAAACAGTTGGGAAAGCGCAGCTGTGGATCTGAGCAGTGTCTGCCAGCAGTCAGGCTCCCTGCAGCCGGGTGGCGCGGCTCAGGCGCTGCCAGCCTGCTCCCACCGTGCCCCGCACCGCACCCCCCCACCCCCCAGCAAGGCCCTTCTGACTGATTTACACGCGGGACGTCTGCCCACACTTTTTAGTCATTTCTTCCTGGGGCTGGCCTTGGGAGTTACACGTTCCAAGAGCTTTTTAAATCTGGAGCGTAATTCTCCTCCCACACTCTCTGACAGTAGAGGCCATGTGAAGTCACCTATCTGACAGATGTAAATGAGAAAAGCAGTGGGGAAAGTATTTTCTGGCATCTTCCGAGGGTTTGCACAAAAGCTTTAGTGTGTCTGATCTCTTTGTTATTCCATCTGTAAAATGGAACCCAGACGTTATAAAGTAGTTTGTGAAAATAAGCTTGCTTTTGTTAAATGTTTTGAATACGAAAACCATGAAGTAGTAATATTAAAACTCATAGGGTGCCTTTTTTTTTTTTTTTTTTTTTTTTTTTTAGGATAGTCATCCTCCCGAATCCCGCTATCATTATTGTAATGCTGAAGCATTGCTCTTTATTACTAGGATTACTGAAATATATCTGGAGTAGTTTGTGTATAAGTATTCACTTTTACTTTGTGTAAGTTCTTGATGTTTGTATTATGCAGCCTCCTCTAATTATTTGATGGAAATTGCCTTTGGTGGGTTTTTAGGTATGAGGGCATGCTGAATTACTGTTCTATCTCATCTATGATTTGGGTGAGTGTTACTTTTGCTCTCTGTGCTGACAAATTGATGGTCATGGGTGGTTGTATATGCTCAAACCACTATTTTTGCCTCTGTCTTTTGTTTGCTTTGTCTTTTCTGTCTTAATGGTCCCTTTCTTCTTCTTCTTATATGCGAAATAGGTGTGTGTTTTACAAGCTTACATTCATTTCTTTACAACTAGAGGAAGACTTAAGAGTCTTAAATGTTCACTTGTCATGAGTACCCATACAAACCTGGGGAAATTTGCAGCTGTATGAACTCAGCTGGTTTTATTTTTATAGAACTATGGTGTAGTACTGGTGAAATCACTCAGCTGCATAGAACAGTGAGAAATGCCTATGGACAGTAATCCTTGTTGTCTTCTCTCCATGCTTCCTTGGAAACTTGCCTTTTGAGGTACAGTACTGTGCAGTGAGAAAGAAGCTCTGACATGAGGCATGAGGCTTGGTAGAGAGTTCCAAGATAGTTGGGACACTACAGAGCATGCAGGTCTTTGAAGTAATAGAGAATTTGTGTCTCTTTTTCCTCAGATGTACTTCAGAGGGTTGTTAAAATGAGCAAACCTTGGCTTTAGCTTCTGAAAAATTAATGCAAGTGTTATTTAATGGTTTCAGAAACGTTTGTCCTGGGAAGTTTGTCAGATATTAAAATTTCTACATTTCTGTCTGCTGTCATTCCTAGAAGGAAAGGATGACATTGTTGTGTTAAAGTGTGTTAGAGCAAGGAGGACTGGAGAACATGAAGAGCTGACACATTCTTTTCCGCTTCACCTTTCTTGCCAAGTAGAAGCACAAAAAAACCTCAGTTCTAGGTACTATGATTACTGATGCATTGTTAGTAATTAAGAGAAATGAAAAATAATTCCATTTTCATTTTTAAGTGTCCCATCCCATTCAGCTGTATAAAGTGTCCTAAATTATATCCTGATTTTAAATAGCTGTAGTAATTTGATTTACTGGCTTTTAGCATCAGGGAAAAATAGCATTCCAGAAATACAAAGAAAGGTGTGCATTTCTATATATTCATAGTAGAAAATTATTAATAATAAGTGACTGTTTAGCAAATTAAATTCAAATACTATGCCTGTCAGGAATTACATTGTTACAATGTAAGGATTGTGTTTCACTACTGAAAACTGATCAATAGATCAGTGGAATTTGCAAATAGTAATTCTGACTGACATGTCTTGGCTGAGCTATTTTATTTCTCTGTCTTGATTAAAGAGGCTGTTAATAGTCCATAATTTCAAGAGCAGGCTGTGGTTTGAAGCTGTTAACTTAAAAAAGTAAATCACCCTTTCTTTGAATATATCTATTCCAACTAAGATCCAAAGATAATAGGACAGAAAGAAATTAGAGATATGTTTTAATTTTATTGAGTTACGTGTTATTTAACTACGTTTGGAAGAAAACTCTGTATAAGAGAGAATGTTAGATCTAAAACCAGTATGTTTCTAAGCAGCCTTTCTATATTTTGCAGTGTTGAGAAATACAATGTATGTGATTTTGGGTGCCTTTAGAAGTAGAGTGTGGTATTTCCTTAGCAATAAAAAGTGAAGACTACTTCTGCAATTTGTATTTGATGTGTCTGGTCCTTCTCTTAATTTTGATTTTTGCCTTTTTGAGGACTGTTGGGGTTTAAGATGGGGAGGGGGCCGTGGTTAGTGTTTGTTGGGTTTTGTTGTTGTTTTTTGTTTTGTTTTTCTACTGGGTTTTGCTCCGTTTTGTTTGTTGTTTGTTATGGTCTTACTGATAATAAAGAGGATCAGTGAAGGAGTGAACAAAACGTCCAGTGCCCAAAGCAGAAAATAAACCAGAACTGAAGTTAATTTCCTTTAAGACTTCACTGCTGTGGTATTGATTAGAAAACATAAGGGTAAAAAAAAAAAATGCCTGTGCTGTTTTATATTGCCTCTAGAAATTAATATACAAAGCCCAAGAAAAGATGTTTTCAAAGTTCATGTTTCAGGTCATAATTATTTTTGTATGACATTTTTGTTATCACTATACTTGGTCTAACTGTGATCTGGATACGCCTATGTACTTCCTGTAGTCAACAAAAGAAGAACAGCTGCATTTACAGATATGCTTATTGATTGTTCCTAATCCACTTGAGGTAAGAAATAAGAGTATATTATTTTTGATTAGGCTAGCGTTTGACTAGATGCTTTTTAATTTAGTAGAAAGCTGCTGCTGTGCATGTGCTTCATTTTATGAAGCAATTGGAACTGTAATGGTTTGAAGGAGAGGGCGTATAATGGTCGATAATATCTTTTTAATATTGGGTTCTTGGCACTGGCTGGAAGGTACCTGTGTCAAGCTAAGAGATGTCTCATTTCTCTTAGTTATAAGCAGCAATTTCTACTCTTCTGGGCTGAAAAATGTGGTTTTAATCTTACTGTCTTTCCATCTAAATCTCCTCTCTGAGTCTCTCTAGATAAATTTTCACTTGTTGGAAGGTCCTTAGTAGCCTGTTCTGGAGACATAGAAGTGCTTCTCTGAAGAGAACTACTCATTAATTCCTAAAAGAAGTCTAGCTGCTTTCTGCTTTGGCTCAGAAAGTAAGGAGCTGTAAGATTTTGGCACTGACCCTGCTTCTTAAAAGTCATCTGTCAAGAGGGAAAGCAAAATAAATCCATACATTTTCTTTATGTACAAGGCAGGAAAAGAGGAGTGAGTGAGCAAGCTTGTATTGAGGGATGGGAAAACGGGTTGGTTATTATTTTGATGTTTTTTCCTTCAATCCCCCTATCTTCCCTTTTAAAGAAGAGAGTCATACTTTCCTGTGGAAGAGTTGTTATTTGAAAACCGGTAAAATTATGTCCTACAAGTCAGAAGGGTAAAAGGTTAGGTGCTGGAGAGAGAAGATTTTTAGCCAGATTGCTTAAGCTTGAGGGAGATTAATGATTTAATATTTTACTTTGTGCTGCAAATGAAAATGTGATTTAATATTACATATTTTAAGTGGTTTATTGCTCTGAAATTTAAAAGGTCAACAAAACCGCCTGATACGGAGGACAGTTTTCTTTTTTTGTTCCATTGACATCATAAAGTAGAAATGGATAAAGCACATATGCGGTCTGAAAGAAATTACAGTGGCAGATTACTGTCAGGGGTCAGGAGCCTGAAGCTCCCAATGAAATATGTCATGAATTGTAGATTTTGAGGTTATTGATTTCTGGTTTTGAAAGTATGATGTTCTTTATTTGTGCCTGCTCTGCTGGGTCCCAGTATACTCTTCTGTTTTTCTTTAAAGGTCAGAAGGGATCTCTGCTGGTTTGTACTCAATAATTACTTATGAAGTCATCATTTCTGCTTTCATTTTTTTTCCCCTCTGTGGCTTGCCAGGCTGTAGTCATGGAATATATTTCACTCTCATGCTACAAAAATCCAACTTTTTGTATAATTCACTAAAAAATAAATGTTGGTAATGACTCTTGAGATTCATGGTGATGCTGATCAAATGACACTGACTCAGATGGTCCCATCCTCCACTCCTTTCCCTTTGTTCTCTTAAAATCTGACTTCTGTATTCTTAAATTTTCCCTCTTTCTACCCCCCTACAGAGGGCAGAGCCATTTGTGGTGTGTGATTCTCTTTCTCTCTTGCAGGGGTGGCTGGAGAGGGGGGGGGCAGAAGTCCTGTTATAAAGCCCTGTTCAGTTCCCAGCAGAGAGCTCTGGAGGCTGGAATGTCAACTATGTTCCTTCTCCCTGCTTCTTGACTCTTTGCTGCATGCCACTTCTGCAGGCTGGAGAGTGTCTGGCAGGCAAAATTCTTCATAGTTTGGTTTCCTGGAATATGCTTTATCTCAATGGAAGGAACAATACTGTTGTTTGCAGTATCCTTAAGATACCAAGTGATGCAGCAGCCTGCAGGGAACCACCTTAGAGATGCCAGGGTCAGATGCTGACCTGCAGTAAATTAAAGTGTTTGTTGTCAAGAGATCTAGTAATCCATTTTGCTTTTTTGTATTTCTCTCTTGCTTTAATCAGAAAGTCTTACTGAATTAAGTAAATTAATTATGTGAAGACTCAGGATTATTTTTATTAAATTCACTTATGAATTTTATAAAGATTCATTATGCAAGTCTAACGCAGAATGAGTTGCCGATGTAGACTTCTAGTGTGCTGGCTTCAGTAGTTAATTAATAATGGAATACAGGAAAGAGGCTGTCTGCTTTTCAAGACTGCAGCAGAATGGCAGACAAATTTTAAGAAACAATGCTGGAGCAGGGGCCTATGCATCCTGCTTTAGCCCTTCTAAAATGTAAAGGCAACTCCCAAAAGGAAGGTGACTCATTGGCTATCACTTTTGCTAGTGTTTGCTCCAGTTGTCTCTCTGCGTTCCCCTTCACAGTGGCATTGGGTGCCATGGCTGGCCTGAGACTTCGGGGGCTGGCATCCTCCAAACTTTATCAACGCCGGCAGGATCGGCTAAGTGGCACAGGGTCACTCCTGAGCAACAGGACAGATACAGCAGCTGGGATACGTGGGTATGTCTCTGAGATAGAGGGAATGGTATTGTTGAAACGTTTTCCAGGATTTGATAGATGTTCGGTTTTGGTGGTGGGGCTTTTTATGTAAAGCAGGAATTCTCTGCATACAGCCGGAGGGGATGAAGTCTGTTTATTTTCATTTCCAAGTAGATTACTAAGGAAAGGACTTTCCTGATGAGAAAGCTTTCAGTTTTTAACAATAACAGGAAAGCAACAATGGAGAACCTTTCCCGTTTCAAAGCACTGTACTAGACTGTTCAGAACCAACGTTAGGGCTAGTGTTGTTAATGGTGAAGTATTTAGACATTGTGGAAATAAAGAAATAGTGCAACATAATAACTTTTCAAAACATTGATTAAATTCCTTCATTTTTAGGGCTCAGTAGTCCATTTCTTCACCTATACTGTTACTAGCAGGATAGCTGATTTTAGTTTTGTAAATAACTCCTGTCTGGCAGAACCTGAAGCTTCTTCTGAGATTATTTAGAACGCATCAGCCAAAGCTTCTCAGATCTGCCCAGATCATTCCATTGCTTGGCTTAATTGTTATATTCTCTGTGTTTCAGATTAAAATTTTACTTCTCAAATTTCATTGAAGTTAATTTTGTCAGGAGAGAAATTAACAGGAATTAAATAAAACTTAGTTTCTTACATTTTGGGAGAACTGTGAGCTCTAGCAGCAGCATGGAATCTGAAGTCTGTCACTGGGGAGAGCAGTCAGCATGCAGGAGAGGAGGGTTTTTTGGGTTGTTTTTTTTTTTTCCTTCCTCTAGAGGTTCAGAAGTTTTGAATTACTTTTCTAATCAGGAGATAGAGCTGATGCTTTTCTGTAATTGAGCAGTTGGTTTGGCTTCTTAGTTTGAACTGTGGATCCCTCACTAGAACCCTACTTTTCCCACTATTTTCCTTTTAGCCTATAGCTATCAATTGGTAAATTTTCAATTTTTCCTACACAAAATTGTGGGGGTGAATGTATGAGAATTTGGTGAGGAGAGGAATGAGAAGGTAGTGAAAGAAATGGTGATGCCATTGAGTGGAGAGGATGCTGTCCAGGAAAAGTGAGAAGCACAGAAGGGACTTGTGAGAGAAAAAAAAAACAACAAACATTGTAAAAGCAGCAGTGAAACACAAACAGCAAAGTGTGAACTGAAGATAGGAAGGATGAGAAGATAAATGCCCAGACGTAGTCATCTCACGTTGCCAAAATGGAGTTTACTTTGAGCTATTTAACTTTTTCACTGTAACCTGTAAGAGCCTTCCAGAAAGGCAAAATATTTTTTTCTCGTGATTTCCAGTTATTATTACTAAAATTTTTTTCCTGAGTTTCTAAACATGATAGAGACTTTTTTAAGCCTCGTTTCTTGTTTTGGTTTTGTTTTAAATTAGCATTTGAGACTAAGTAGGTGTACTTAATCTGCAATGCAGAAAGAATGCCATTTTCTGAACACATGTTGATAGTACTCAGTGCTACACCAATATGATTTTGCAGGAGAACAAGGTTAGTTCTCTGCCTTTGATGATGCCAGCTAGATTTCAGGAGCTGGAACTTGGTGTTTGGAAAATACTTACTTGTGTGAGATCTCTCTTCTTAAACCTGTGCTATTAAGTGTGCTGTGTGAGGCTGCTAGAAGGGATGTGATCTGGACACCAGTGGCATAGCACTGCTGACAGTAATGGTTCTCCAAATGTACTAGGCACATTATTAAATCTAGGAGGAGTGGAGCGGGGCAGGGAGCTTGCTCTGAAGCCAAGCACAACTAGGACTACAGGGGTATGGAGGTAGGTAGGAGAATGCTCAGGGGCCGATACTGCACTGTGTTGAAGGAGAGAGGATGTGAATGCATTGCCGTTGGTGACATGTTTGGCTCAAGGCAGACCGTGCTCGCCTATGAACTATATGCTGGCCGAATTTTTAAGAAGGCCAGGCGGGTTTGGAAGAAATATTTTTTTGCAGCTGGCAGAGTGATTTAGGGGTGAAATGTCTAGATAAGTAAATTGAATACATTTTTCACATCCTAGTTCTTGAAGTTCTGATACCCTAGGCATCTGTGTGTGTATACATGCTAGAAATGACTACGTGCATGTTGCCCTATTGTGTTATCTTCTCTATACACTAGTTTCTACTGGGAATACCTTTCTAGGACTCCCTAGCATAAGTATGATGCCTGTCTGCTGAGGTTTGGACAGTGCCCACAGCTCCTCTATCTTGAAATGCTGTCTTCCTTTCTTTTTGTAGTATCTGTAAGGTGTTTGGCCATCTTGGCATTAAAGTGATTCTTCATTCATCATCGTGACAAAGGAAAACTCTCTTTGACTCTAAAACCAAAAAAGCTTTTGAGACCAATTAAAGAAAACATGTTTTCTGACTGGGCTTTTCCAACAGAAGTGCTCCTTGAGCCTGCAGTTTCTTTCTTGGACCTGATAAATTCTGAGACTGTTCTTTTGTTCTCCTGGTTGTCTGTTTGTCTGCTTCATTTTGTCTTGTATCCATGTTTAAGATACTGAATTCTACTAATGTGGAGACTGGCTCTTCTGTTCAACTTTTCTAGCAGTGCAAGTATCACATTTGGGTTTTTTCCCCTCAACCTGTCACCGGCACTAGATGCCTGTGGACAAATGTTTGAAAAAGGAGGTAAAGGTACAGAAGCTGCATCATTTTTTTTATTTTTTTATTTTTTTTCTTCTTCCCTCTGTAGTAATACAAACCAAATTTCCTGCCTCTGTATTAAAATATGTGATAAAAATATGACATTTGCTAGCTCAAATATATATAAACCTACTGTTTTTGGTGGGTAGATCTGTATTGACTTTAGTGATATAGGAAGGTAAAATGCTTTCAGATCTTTCTGTAGCAGCTGTACCAGTGGCACAGAATGGGTCTCCCAATTAACTTCCACTTCTTATAGAGAAGGAATTTTTCTCTTTTTTTCAGTTTGAGAGAAATGCTGATACTTCATAATAAAAACTTCTGAGAAGTCAAAACGTAAGAAATCCACTCATAATTATAATGGTAAATAACTAATTTCTGTAAATTAGGTACTTTGACAAAGATAATTTCTTAGATATGGCACTTAATGGTGAAAGATTGGAAAAAGTATTGTTTGAGCAGTGGTATTTTTTTGTGTTTGCACAGGACAGGATAACTTCAGGATGTTGAGCTGGTCATGCTTTAATAGTCTTTCCTGTCTTTGTGTCACCAGTTTATTGTTAAAACAGAGGAAGATTCTGCATTTTACTGAATTGCAAAAAATCAGTGAGCAAGCAGAGTACAAGAAGCACTCCATATTGGGGAATGTCCTTTCTGGGAAATATTTTACAACTGACACAGTCAAACTTTTGTGGTCACTCTTGGCACCACAATCAAAAGAATGGTCTCGGTGTTGCCCTTTCTCTCCCCCTGCTGCTGGCAAGTGTTTTGCAACAGTGTAGTAAATTGAATCATAAAACTGCTCTGAATTAGAACTGTCCTCCCCCCTCTTTACAGCCTTGGTTAATTGTAACCTTGAGCTAGTTAAATAAATGTGTGGGTTTGCACAAGGAAGAGAGAGCACAGGGGTGTGTAGTTGAGGGAAATTAAGAAGCTATGGCACATGTGAAAGTAAAACTTTTGGATAAATGCGAAGTCATACCTTTAGGGCGATGCTGAAGTTGCAAACTTTAGCTTGAGTGTAAAAAAAAAAAAAAAAAAAAAAAAAAGTGTTAAGTAAGAATGGATTCAAAGTCATGAATGAAAAGAGAGCAGAGAGGTAAAACTTGAGCTGCGATTATCCAAGAGCCACAGCTGCTGGTTGTGTTACAGGAGACACATTGGTCAGCATGTGTGATTTATTTGTCTCCTGTACATCTCTCCCCAACAAATTTCAAGTAGGTTATAGGTAAGGCAGAGGACTGTGTTACGGTGTGTACAGGTTTTTATTTTTTTTCCTGGATGAATAGTTTCTAGTTTCTCTCATGTACTAGTTACAAGTCGCAATCATTAGCACATTTGCATTGTGGCATTTCTTGGACAGCTCAGGCTGTATCATGATCCTCTTAGGCCGTTAAGAAAGTTGTCAGCATCAACCAAGTTCTTCTGCCTCAAACATTTTGAATTTTTTTTTTTTATACCCATATAGCCATGGGGCTGTGTCAGACTGTCTTCTGGGATATGTATGTCTGGTAGTGTTTGGTGTGAACTTGCACTGTGCGTCATACAGGAAGATGGCTGTGCAGGTTGCAGGCTGTTGTTCTGTGCTGCTGTTGTTTAGGTGGCAGCTCTGTTCTTGCAGAGTTCAGCCAGCAGGTAGTAGTGGCATCAGTGGGTACGGTTCCTTCCCTCCAGTGCCATTTTAAATGTTGATTTCATGTTTATAAAGCAAAAACCCAACAAACAACCTTAGATCATGCTTTGTTGTTAGCATGTAGGGTGTAGTAATTGCTGTTTTGTAGTAAATTGGGAGACTCACTGGAACACTGTTTTGCCTGGTGTTCTTTCATAACCCAGAGGAGCTCTTTCACTGATGTTGATGTGAGGCCGTTCTTAATCATGGCTGTTGGCTAGCTCAAGCCTTGGAATTCAGGCATGAAATTTTTCATGAGGAAAAAAATACTTAATGGGACAATTCTATTTTCAAGTCCCTTGTATACATTTGCATGATGTAACTGAAAGAGTGGCAGTTGAAAAATAAACTGATTAGGTGTCTCGGCTTTGCTGCGAACACTGATGTTTGTGTCAACCTATTCCTTTGGTACTCTGTCAGAATAAAAATGTTTGTTTAACCTGTGTTCTCTAGTTTACGAAATTACAGGATTTCCTGCTTGTCCGTAATTCTGGTCCATCTCTCTCTGTTTTTTTTTTTTTTTTTTTAAAGCTCCTTCACACTGTAGTAAGGAAACAAATTGTAACAAAATTTCTGCTAAATCAGTACTCCGTTCTTGGAATTGTTACCGGCTCCCTTGGTCTTTGCCACCTTTGGAATTGCAGTGGCAGAAAGAAAGTACATTTTTACTGAGCGGTCACTCCAGGTCACAGTGTAGGATATTTGTACAGGCTGCAGAGGCGATACATTCGGCTCAGCTGAGCCAGCTGAGGCACAGGGCTGGTTTTGTTGCCTCAGGAGTATGAGGCTGCTGCCTGCACTGCTGCCTGTTTGTTCTAGTTGTGCTTAGAGCACAAAGGCCTGGAATGCAAATGGTGGCCTGTTTTTGTAGGGGTGTCTCTGACCAGAGTAAAGAGAATCTTCTGCTACTGGAACATGATTATTGAATTGCTGTTCTCTATGAAGAGGTGTGGAAAGTATCATGTCAGGTTGTAGAATAGCACTTAACAATTGAAATTTTTGTGAAAGAGGTTAGAGTGATTCCATATTTTACAGGAGGTAGAGTAAGTGTCCTTTCCATGATTTGCAGTTGTGGCTTTGGGTGTTTCTTAGCCTTACCTTCTGAAGAAATGAAGTTGATGTATTTGCCAAACCAAGCAGAGAGACTTGTCTCTTCCCATACCTTTGTAAAGTTTGGCAGTTTCAACTAATCTGTCAGGAAGATGAGACATTTTATGCTGTTATTTTCCCATGACTCTTGTGCATGTAAGCTGCTGGGTAGAGGGGTAAATGTCTTGTTAATTCCCACAGTGGAGACTACAGTGGGATATCGATGCTTAATATACATCAGAA
Source organism: Ceryle rudis (assembly GCA_033439905.1). Classification (NCBI taxonomy): domain Eukaryota; kingdom Metazoa; phylum Chordata; class Aves; order Coraciiformes; family Cerylidae; genus Ceryle; species Ceryle rudis. Next base: position 19,386 of record JAAGNO010003522.1, on the reverse strand, counting down.
AACCCTCAGACATCCATGTGCTGAGACCAGAAATCGCAAGAAGTCAGTATCATTGTGTTTGCTGCTCTCACAACTACTGATTTATTCAAAATTGTAGATATTTGGTATGAGCTGTTAGCAGGATGATATAATGGGGTGAAAGACTGGTGAAGCAGCCGAAAGTGTGCTGTAGGTAAGTCTGCTACCTGAGCTCATTCTGCCATGTGTGAGTTGCAAGAATATTTTTTCTAACCGATGTCAATGCTGAATTGACTCGGAATTGACTCACTGGTTGTCTTTTTTTTTTTTTTTTCATCTACAAGGGAGTTTAAAGCAATTGAATTGTTGAGTTCATAGCTGTTGGGGAAACCTGAATGATATGATTATGCTCATGCAGTTGGCTGTGACATAGCTCATGTTTTTACTCTTGTCTTTATTCCAGTAATATGTCTGATGCTCTAGCAAATGCAGTATGTGAACGCTGCCAGACTCGATTTGATCCTGCAGAGAGGATTGTGAACAGCAATGGGGAGCTTTATCATGAAAACTGCTTTGTCTGTGCTCAGTGTTTCCGTCAGTTCCCAGATGGACTTTTCTATGAGGTGAGGTCTCATACTGTGTGTAAGAGAAGAGAAATAGCTCCATTAAAATGCAAGGAATAAATTGGTGAAAATTCTCACAGAAATACGAATTTCCAACTTTCTTGCATGTTTAGTTTCTTAGTCCTAAACCTTTTTTTTTTTTCCTATTTTTTTGAGGGGCTTCCAACTTCATTTCCTTTTTTAAATTCTCACATACTCCTTCCAATACATCAGTAACAACAAAAAATGTGCACTTGCTCTTTGGGTAAGAGGAATTTAAAAAAGAAAATGGAAAACATTCCTTAAAATTTCATTAGACCTAAGTGAATTGTTGTCTTTATTTTTAGACATTCTGTACCAAACTTTTTGAACTGGGCAACTGAAATTGGTGAACTCATTTAAAAATGAGATTGAAATATTTTTACAAAATATGTGCGAGCACATATTTTAACTAACACATTATTTTAAACATGCTGCATTCTTACTTTGTTGTGGGTTTTAGCCTCATGTAGGAGGAGTAGTTCTCAATTACATGAGGGAAAAAAATTAACCAAAAGTGAAATTAAAGCCAACTGTAGGAAAAGGGCTTTGGACACTTCAGAATTTTTACTGTTTTGTAGCATCATTGCTATTAATTTAACTGTTTGCTTTGCAAAGTGGCCATGAGGCTGAAGGCATTATCTGGATATTTCTTTGGGGAAAAATCCATATGAATTTAAAAACAGATGAGGGTGGCTAGAACTGGAAAACCTGACTGACTGTGATTAATTGGTCATTTCAATGGAAAATTGTGCCAGGCTATCATGACATTAAGAGCAGTTCAGTTATTCCTTCTCTCTTGTTTTGTTCACAGTTTGAAGGTCGGAAGTACTGTGAGCATGATTTTCAGATGCTGTTTGCCCCTTGCTGCGGGGAATGTGGTAAGATGTGGTGCATGTCAGCACTGTGGAGTAAGAGGTACAGGACTGTGCAAACCTCCCACCACTGCAGTGACATCCAGCACTGGGCTGGGATTGCTGAGGTTATTTTAAGGAGCAGGAGCTCTGGAGGGTAACAAGATTTGGCATATCCTGGCTGTGGGAGTAATTGGTGTGTTTTTGAAGTTAGACTGTAATAGTTCTTGTGGAATTGGAAGGGTTATGAAGGGCAGTAGACTTCTTAGAAGACTTTTTTTTTTTTTTTTTTTTAATGCATCTCAAGGTGTTGCTTTCCTTTTGCAGGTGAGTTCATTATTGGGCGCGTTATCAAGGCAATGAACAATAACTGGCACCCAGAATGTTTCCGCTGTGAGCTCTGTGATGTAGCACTTGCTGACCTGGGTTTTGTGAAGAATGCTGGCAGGTAAGAAAGCAGGAGCTCTGAAAGTTTTATCAATATGTTAATGATACAGTAGTGAGATGTTAAGAGTGGTCAGTTAACTAACTGGTGAAGCTGGAAAAGGTACCTAAGAAGCTTTAAGGAACCGTTTGTTAGGAGATGAGAAATGGAATCAAGAGCCATGTTCTTCATCTAATGAGATGTGTATAAAGCAAAAACTCAAACTGTAGTAACAAGTAGATGGGTGCTAGAAAAGAAATGGATTTCAGACAAAAGACTGAATAGCAAGTGAGAAAAAGGGGTTATATCATCTTGGGCAGGCTGTTTATCAAGTAAGCTGCTGAGCAAGAAATCAAGATCTAGCAAAAGGCCAAGAGAATGTCACAAGGATTATAGCAAAGCCTGTTCAGCCTGTGATTCCTCTGTTCTTTGGAAATCATTCATTTCATATACAGAAATATATAAATGAGTCCTGAAGGTTGATTAATGCATTTAATTAAGAAGTGACATATAAAAACATTAAAGGGAATTTGTACAAAAACATACCATGATAAGAAAATAAAGAATCCAGCAGTTAGCAGATAGGGTTGCACAAGTCATAGTTAATTTCAGGCTTTCATTTGTCTTGAGGAAAGCCAGGCAGTTTCCTAGATTTATATTCTCACTAGCTAAATGGGGAAGAAGGGAAAGGAAGTTTATATACATATACCCTGTCCAGCAGGGAGTCCTCTCAACTCCCTCTTCTCTTCCCTGCTGCATAAAACTTCTGTGCCTTATTTTTTGGAGTTAGGCATAACTGATCTTCTCTTGACACCTCAGCTTGTTAGAATGGGCTGTTGTGATAGAACCTAGGGTGTTTTGGGAAAGCAGTCAGGATTGAAGCACTTCAAGCAAGATAAAGGAGCTTATTCCTAAAAGCATAGAAAAGGAATGTGTGTGTATGTGTATCTGTACATAAAAAGTATAATTCAACTGCCACGTGATTTCCTATAATATTTATCTCCATAGCATAGAAGTGGTCTTATAGTAAATACTAGTGGAAAATCTTGGGTTCTTTTTCCCACTTCTCATTGCACCTAGTCTCCCTTAGTCTGAGTGTCATTTCCAGACATACTCCATTGAATGCAATTCGTATCAATGAGGATAGTTAAGAGAATCCCCACTTTATCCACAGTGAAGGAATAGTCTAGCTAGGTAAGTCACCAAAAAAAAATTCTAAAACATTTCAAAGGTAGGAATCTCTTCTGGACAAAGTAGGCTTTTCTTCTTTGTATCCTTACTTGTCTTCACTTTTGACATCTGGATTCACATTTTTATGATTCAGGGTATATTAATGGTAAATGCTGTATTCCTAAACAGCCTTTTTCCATTCTTTAATTTGAGGGCTATTAAGATATGTGATGTTTTGCAGGGAACTATGTAAAAGAGGCAGTGTAGTAAATGTTGTCCAACCTCAGCAGCTTTGAGACAATGGCAGAGGGCAGACAAAAAAAGTAGTGTGAAGTTTAGTGCTCATCTCCAGCCCTGAATAAATGCTTCGAGTTTGGAGGCTTAAACAAGCTGTGCAGGCATGCTGTCTTTTTATCAGGCAGTGGCTGCGGGCAGAGGAAGAGTTGTTACTGAATGCTTTGGGAATTTCTTTTTAAAGTCTATTTAATAGCCTCTTTGCTCCCTTCCCTATTCATAAGTGTTCAGCCCTCAATTTCACATCTTGGGAATTAGTAGAACTGTATGTACTTCTGTTTGCAATTTCAGTAACACTAGAACGTGTGATCTCTGTTGTCAGAGGGACTCTTGCTAATTTCAGTCCCATAAAAACAACAGAACTTCCCTCCTCAGGATGAGTTTGACTCTGCATGGACTATCTCACTGCATATTTGCACTCTCAGCTGATTTTGGTGGATTAGAGCATTCTTAAGTCGAAGCAGTGACGAGAGTCATGTTCACAATTCAGATTTAGCACTTAGTGAGCTTTCATTTGTCTTACCCTCATATGTTTGAGGCAACATTACAGTCTTTTTAAGGCAAAACAAATTGCACAAAGCCTCGCGGAATTTCTCAGCTACAAAAAAGTACATGACCGGGTCTAAGGCACCATTTAAACTCGTGAGGCAGGAAGTGATGCGGTTACTGAGGGCTAGAATACGCTGTGTTTCACAGGAAGTTCTGGTCCCATTGTAATGGAGAATATAAATGTAACGATTGACATGATAAGGTACAAAGCAAATCAGAAAGATCATCAGGACCATGATGATCATTTTGATAGCTTTTTCCTTCAAGTGTTTCTCAACTCTGTTCCCGCTCTTCAGGCTTCGGATGATTAGTAAGTAGCAAGTCACTGTAGTAACAAATGGGAAGGTGAATGCCACAGCTAAGGACACAAGGGCATGACGTGATGCCTTTTCTCTGTAGAGCTGCAGGCAGATGGTTGTGTTTTTCATCTTGACTGTCTGCACACTCAGCAGCAGAGGTGCCATTGCTACCCCAACTATAACCCATAGAAAGGCACATGCCAAATGGGCATAAAGGGACCTGCGAAGCTTGATGGATTTCACAGGGTGCACAATGGCTAGGAAACGGTCAATGCTGATACACATGAGAAAGTAGATACTAGCATACATGTTGAGGTAAAAAAGGAAGCCAGTGAGTCTGCATGGGATCTCACCAAATGGCCAGTGATTACCAGAAAAATGATACACCAGCCGGGTGGGAAGTACCAGCACAAAGGACAGGTCAGCCACAGCAAGATGCATCAGGAAAATGTTGGCAGGTGTGCCTGACTTTTGGTCCCGGATGAAGAGCCAAAGAGCCAGGGCATTGCCAACAAAAGCCAGGATGAAGTCCAGGAAGTAGAAAGTGGCAAAAAGTATGTTCTCGTGGTGTGTTTCTTTGCCGCATTGTTCTGACGTTTCCAAAGAGAAATTTGGTTGATTTGAGCAGTTGAAAAGTAGGCTTGAGGGATCTGCTGGGACATTCATTTTTCACCACGGTTTTGCAGAAATAAAACCCCAAAAATCAGACAAAACCTGAAAGAATTGAGACAGAATATTACAAAGGACCCTGGCTTTGTGAAAAACAAACAACAAACCCACACACTTGAAGTCAGTGATGTCTCTTGTTTGCTAATGGTATTTATTGCAACAGGTCAGTCTGAGTTTAAACCCTTATATTAAAACTATAAATACCTCCTGCTTGGCTGGGATTTTCAGACCATTAATTCTTGTCTAAGGAACCACTATGAAGAGCTAGATAGCTGATTATCAGCTTGTCTCCAGCCTGTGCTGAGATTAGTTGTCTAACAGAGTAGTGAAATGATTGTGTCTGGTTAATGGAAGAGTGGAAGTGGGTTCTGTCTATCTAGCTAGAAGGTACATACTATGTTTAATTCAAAAGCCTCATTCAGGTCTGAAGAGCTCCTAATGAGTCAGCTTTTCTGAGCACAGGTAGCTGTTTTAAGGTAACCTAGCTTAGAGTATCTGTCTTGTTTCCAGAAAGGTGGAAGACAAGTGAGATATTGCTGTTATTAAAAAACCCACTTAGTCAAAATTCCTGTATTTAAGGCAAGCGCATTTGGTTTCACTATAGGTGGAGACTTTTCAGATGGGTAGCAGCA